>CM045887.1:57274906-57327406 GCA_025169545.1 Anguilla japonica | reverse complement strand
CAGGGCACATTAAACATTAAAGCATATTAAACACTAGCATTAGCATATTAAACATTAAAGACCTGCCCCCTGGTGTGGCCCTGCCTGCGGATAAGGATAAATCAAACATATGTTGGATATTTGCCTCTGTGGGGTTGGGGGGGAAAGCTCAAGACGTCCAGTCTATGGCAGAACTATGCAAAAGCAGGGCCATTAGATCTTAATTTAAAAAATTAAACCTGAAAATAAAATGTAAATAGTCTATCACTAGAAAATAAAGAGCCCTTTTTATCTACAGAAATAACTTTGCTGGCCACTGTAACTTTGCTAGCCGCTTGTAATAGCGTACCGCCTGCATCTTTGATGGGACAGGCATTATTGCGCGTGTATAGAATACGAGGGCGATATGGCCCCCCTTCCCTTGCTTATAAAAACCCCTTTATAGCGCCACAGCCTACAGTACGCCAAAAATTAGGGTCGCCTACACCCACCGTCCCGAATCTGTCTCAGTTCAGCCCCTCCTAGCTTCACGCCCCCTCCCAGCTGCGCTCCAGTTACGCGAGTGACAGATGTTCTGGCTTTACCGTTTTTTCTCTCTCTCTTTTTTTAAACGTTGGTGTCGAGATTAATCTGTTTAGCGTCGCACAACGGCTCGCCGTTTTCGGGCAGAGCCTTTATCAACCCCGGCGATCGAGGGCAGGACGAGGAGATATCGGGACTCTGAGGCCGAAATCGCGCCTGGTAGGTGGTCTTTCTGGGATACGAGTGGTTCCCACAACCCTCCCACACACCCCCGCTGCCCCCTGCCCCCTGCTCCCTTGCCCCAGGCTCCCGCCCTGGAGCTAGAGAGAGAGAGAGAGCGGAGGAGAGAGAGGGGAGTGAGAGAGGGAAAGAGAGCGAGGGAGAGAGAGAGAGAGAGAGAGAGAGAGAGAGAGAGAGAGTAAGAGAGAGAGAGAGAGAGAGAGAGAGAAAAGGGAGAGAGAGAGAGAGAGAGAGAGAGAAAGGGAGAGAGATATTTCTGTTGACTGTATCCCACAAATCAAAGCAACAGCTGCAACATCCTGCCCTGACACAGTAAGCCAGGGGTTGGGAAGGCGGAGGTGTGGGGATTACAGAGGGATCGGACGTTTCTCTACCAACACCCGCAACCCCTCCCCCCCCCCCCCGACCCCCCCTCCCACCTTCCTCTTCCAAGCAGGGATTCAGCTAACCACCATCTGGACACATCAGCTGACATATGGTCAGCTGCAGAAAGACGGTGGTGCTGGGGGAGCGGGGGTGGGGGGGGGGGGTGAGGTGGGGGGTGTAGTTTACATAGAGCAGAGAGCAGCGCTGCCATTTTGCACATCTGAAATTCTGACTGTTTTTTTTCCTCAGAACCTGACAGGGGAAATGAAAATAACTTTGTGGCCATTTTGAGGAAGTCAGCACGATGCGAGGGTCTGTTTCATGTACAGTATGGAGCCCTCGGGGAGGGGGGAGGGGGGGTGCAGAGGCTGCAGTGACACCCAGGAACATCTGGATCTGCCCTCGTTTTGGCACCCTGGTTTGGCTGTTTGCCATGGGGGCGACCCAGGCATTTTCCCCCCAAAGCCCTTTATTTCCATTTCTGAAATAGCCTGAAATAATTCAGCTCTGACTAGGAAGTGGTTTAACAGTCATTTAAAAATTTTTTTTTTCGTTCATTGTATTTTAATTCACTTGTGAAAAGTAAATTCTCTTCACACTGACTGATGTGAAATGGAACCCACTCCAACATCGAGCCCAAGGCCCCCCTAAATTTTAAAAGTTTCCCTTTCTCGTGATCTGCCTGCGGGCCCGTGGGGGTTTGGGGTGGGGCACACGGGCGGAGACGAGGGCGAGGTGTCGGGCTGAGGGTGCGGTCCCGCTACCTGTCGGGGGTCTTCCTCTTGCCGTGCTCGCTGATCTCCAGGAGGATCTCGGAGGAGTCCAGGGGCGAGCTGGCGTTGGCGTCCAGCAGCAGCTGCTCGTGCTGGGCCAGGTACTGCGCCGGAGTCTGCTTGGCCATCCGGGCACAGTGCAGGAGCTCCCTCTGCAGGAGGGGCAGGTTCGCCTGGTGGGCGGGAGGGAGGGAGAGAGAGAGAGAGAGAGAGAAGAGAAATATAAGCTTTTGGCATCCTCTTTATTTATATGCTGTGATCAGTTTTTGTATTACCACTTAGAAATTATTTTACCATGCATGACATAAATTTACAATGAACGATTCGTTTGCTGGAGATGTACTCTTGCCTGGAGAGTGCAAGAGGGAGAGAGACAACCAAAGGAGAGAGAGAGTGACAGAGAGACAAACAGAAAAGACGAGTGACAGACAACGCACTATGCTTCAAAGTCAGGAAGGTGCCAGTGTGGTGTAACTCAGCTGTTGTGAAATGAGGCTCTAAAGGAGAGCCTCCAGTTAAAATGACAGTCCTGGGTAATGTTCTAACTGCTACGTGCCACTGCACTGCCTGAAAAAAAAAAAAACTCTCTTGTAATTAATGGGCTGCACCATCCGCTGAATTTTTTTGGGGAGCGGCACGCTATTGTGACTGACACAGTTTCGCAGAGCGCTAACGATGATGGACTGCTCTGGCGCTAGGGCTCATTATTCAGTCCTCATTGTTAGCCGCTTCGGTTCCAGAATTAACGCTAGCAAGGGAACATTTCCATACTGAAAAAATAAACACATGGGGTCTAATTAAGGGAGAGCTATGGCACATGCTGTACGGTAAAGCACGCGTGTGTTCCGGTGACTGTGCGTACGTACGCTTGTGTGTTCATGTATGAATATACGTGTGTGTGTGTGTGTGTATGTATGTCCCTGCATGTGTGTGTGTGTGCGTGTGTGTGTTGAATACAATGTACTTTCTCTATACCAGTCTCTGCCTAGTGGCTCCCCAGACACCAAGGAGCACCCACCTCCCCTCCCACTCATGTTGCAGCCCCTCCCCCTGCCATCCCGAATGCATGTGGGGGTATGATGTCATCAGCAGAGACACATTGCACCTGTCTCCCAGGGCTTGGTATGGGAAGGGATCACAAGCTTCCCCTCAGAGCCACCAGACCAGGCCCCAGTGCTAAAGGCAGTCTGGTCACCAGCCATGCAATCTAACTTTCCCTACCCTTTCGTATCAACAGTTCCCCCAAATAAAAACCAAAACAGAAACATAAAACAGGCACGGCCCCTCACTCAGGCAGTCTGATGACTTTAAGCTGGCGTGAAACAGATTGGGGTAGATGTGGAGCGGATCGGGGTAGATGTAGATGTGGAGTGGATTGGGGTAGATGTGGAGCGGATCGGGGTAGATGTGGAGCGGATCGGGGTAGATGTGGAGCGGATTGGGGTAGATGTGGAGCAGATCGGGGTAGATGTGGAGCGGATTGGGGTAGATGTGGAGCGGATTGGGGTAGATGTGGAGCGGGTAGGGGTAGATGTGGAGCGGATTGGGGTAGATGTGGAGCGGATTGGGGTAGATGTGGAGCGGATTGGGGTAGATGTGGAGCGGATCGGGGTAGATGTGGAGCAGATTGGGGTAGATGTGGGTTCTCAATGAAGCCCATTTTAAGCGCCTACGCCGCGACGCAGGCCGAGCGGACCAGCGGCTCCACGCGAGCGCGGCGGCGCTTTCGCGGGCCGTCAACATCTGTCAGGAAGTCTTACGCTCCCCCGCTCGACGCCGCTGGGCTCAGCGCGGCGCGTCCCGCCAGATCGCACACAGACAGCTTCCCGAGCAAACACACGTGCGGCAGCTCTAACGGGCTGCGAGCGGCTGCCATATGGACCGCGGGGTCGTCGCCGAGCCGACAGACGAGAGCCAGAATCGGGGTCAGGTCTACTGTACCTCACCGGTTGCCAGGGAGCGCCAAAGCCACACACATGTCAGCCTTGGAGGGGGGGGGGGGGGTTTGAGGAATCCCCCTCCAAGTGCTGCTGTTGCCCCAACGCACCGCCGTTCATCTGTGCAAACGCTAACATCTAAGCGCGCACTGCGTTGTCTGTGTGTGCAGCCGAAGGGAGGGCTTCAATTAAAGATGCAGATGTGAACTCTGGGTGACCCCTCCCAGGGGATTTTGGGAGTCAGACGTGGTGCCCGTTCTGACGGGGCGGCCAACTCACCTTGAGGAAGGGGATGACGAAGGGTCTCAGGGGGAAGTTTGTGGCCTCCTGGAGCTTCGAATGGAACTCCTCAATCGTCAGAGTGGAATTCTGTGTGAACGGGCAGAGACGGGGAGAGGGGGAGAGAGGGAGGGAGAGAGGGAGGAGGAGGAGGAGGAGGAGAGGGAATTCATTCCTGAGGTCGGGCAGTCGTTCCAGGCTGACCGCAGATAGGGACGGTGACAGGGGGTGCGAAGAGATCTTAATCGGGGGCCCGGGTAACGGGACCACATGCAGCGCCGCAGTGGGTCACAGAGGACCAGAGGTGCAGACAAATCACAGTCACATGACTCACAGCGCTCCCATGAGCCACCACAGCACGCGCAGAAGAGAACGCAGGCAGCAACAAAAAGAGAAAGAGAAAGAGAGCGAGAGAGGGAGTGAAAGACGTATAGTGAGAGGGAAGAGCATAGTGAGCAATGTAAAAGAAGGCCTCAGGGAGAGAGAGAGAGAGAGCTCAATGTTTTGGTGAGATTTCCTACTAAAAAAATGTTTTAAAGAGAGTGACAGAAAGACAAATAAGAAAATCTAAAAGAAAAAAATGAGTAAATATGACTCTGTAATGTGGTTGTTGTTTTCACTGTTGATTAACATTTTATGTAAATGATGTTTTGGCAATACTATGCCTATGTGCAGCCATGCCCACAAAGCATATTTGAGTTAGGTTGTGAGAGAGAGAGAGAAAGAAAGAGAAAGAGAGAGGAAAGGAAAGTAAGAGTGTTTGGGAGAGTGAGAGACAGACAGAAGGATTTTGAGAGAGGAGGGGGGTGGAGGGAGAGAGAAAGACAAAGACAGAGAGAGAGAGGGAGGAAGAGTGAGGGAAAGAGTAAGACACAAAGAAAGAGAGAAAGACAGACAGACAGACAGACAGACAGACAGGCAGGCAGACAGACAGGTACACAGACAGACAGACAGACAGGCAGACAGACATGCAGTCAGACAGACAGACAGGCAGGCAGACAGACAGACAGGCAGACGGGCAGGCAGACTGACTGAAAGACAGGTACACAGACAGTCAGACAGACAGACAGACAGACAGGCAGGCAGACAGACAGACAGACAGGTACACAGACAGGCAGACAGACAGGCAGACAGGCAGACGGGCAGCGTCAGGAAAGGCGCAGGCCCTCGGGCACTCACCACCAGGCCCAGCACCAGGGTGCGGACGCGCTCCCCGATCTCGGGCGAGATGTCGTTGCCGAACTGCTGCAGCGTGGTGAGGAAGCGCTTGAGCTTGCAGAGCTGGCGGGCGCCGCAGGCCGGGGGCAGCTGCTGGGTGGGCAGCGAGGCCGTGGACGACATGGCCGGCCCGTTGCTGAAGCCGTTGGGCGTGGACGGCGCCCCGTTGAGCGCCGTGGGCGAGTGGCTGCTCCCGTTCAGCACTGGGGAGAGAGAGAGAGAGAGAGAGAGAGAGAGAGAGCGGGCCGGCCGTCAGAGCGTGTGAACCCCGCCCGAACCCCGCCCTGCCGCACCCCACCCCTCGCCCCTCTCCGCCCGCGACGCCCCGGAGGCGCTCCCTGTGGTGCTCTGGGCGGGGACGACCCGGCGTGGGGACGGGACGTGCTGCTTCCCTGCGTCTGTGACGCGCTTTCGGCTGGGGGGAGACACTCTTTCGGCCGGGGGGAGAGACTGCGCTGCACCGGGTAACACACTGCCTCTGCTGAGACTGAGCCCACCAAGACCGGACACTGTGCACACTGGCCTCAGCTGCTTTTTAGGAGTAACGCTAAGCCCCCATTCCCCACTTGTGCCTATATCTCACACACACACACACACACATGCACACACACAGACATATGCGCACGCATGCGTACACACACACACACACATACCCCGCCCTGTCCTGTCTGCGCTCCCTCCCTCCCTCTCTCTCTGTCCATCACACACACACTCACTCACTCACTCACTCACTCCATCACTCACTCACTCAGTAGAACACAACTATAAGAGGAACTTGTTAAAGAGGTGCCAAAAATAGGCCGGTGGCCTGTGTAACTTTTATTCCGATAGCAGGTGTGCTGCTAAATTAGACCCCGCACATGTCCACCAGCTGAGAGCAGATCTGCAGCTTTCGGGTTCGCAGTCCCCTCACACCCCCACCCCCCCCCCCCCCCCCCCACATATCCCTATTCCCAACACACATTTTCACAGAAATCCCACATTTACTTATTCCTACACAAAGTTGAAAGTATGATCCACCTAAAACAAACATCAAAGTACCTAAAAAGTGGAAACCTTTTTGTTTGCATACCGCAAGGTCTCTTACTGTTGCAGCTGAACAACAGATATTACTGTACGACAGTTTGTTCTACATTCTCCTTTCTACGTTGTTTTTGGAGTCTAATCTATTTACAACTCAACCCATTCGATGTGTGATGCATGTACAACGATTTAAAAAGATACCATACAAGCTATCCTGTTCTTGAATTAATAACTTCTTTTACCTTAGTTTGCCAAAAGAACTAATATGACTGTGTGCATGCACACACGTGTGTGCGTTTCACACTCTAGACCATGGAATGAGGCTTTCTGTCACTCGTGTCCCCTGTGCAGGGCCAGACTCAGGACACATGCAGCCTGACCATGTGACCCACCACTTGTGTCCTGGTTATAGAGGGAAGAGCAGGCTGCACTGGTGGCCCCCACAGCAGGTGAAACAACACGGCCTGCCATTGCTATATAGGGAAGTAACTGGCCTCTGAGCCCCCCAGGAGTGAGGCAGTGCCCTCACCATTGCCATCGGCTGCAAAAAATAAGCAGCCTGGTCTGAAAGACTGCCACAGAACACCACACGCACACACACACACGCTTATACACATGCACACACAAAAACACACACGTATACACATGCACACACCACACACGTACACACTCGCACACACACACCACACACGTACACACATGCACATACGCATACACACACACGCTTATACACTTGCACACACAAAAACACACACGTATACACATGCACACACCATACACGTACACACACGCAAACACACACTACACACATGCACGCACATGTACACACACGCACACACACACCACACACGTACACACACACACACACGCTTATACACATGCACACACACACACACACACACACACGCTTATACACATGCACACACACACACGCACCCACACACGTACACACACGCACATACGCATACACACACACACAAACAAACACACACACAATCCTACGCCCATTGGTGTAACCTTCAGCAAGGAGCTTAACTTGGATTGCTTCAGTGAACATTTGGCGAAAAAAGATATAAATGGATAATATTTTAAACTGTGCGCTATGTTTAGATGGGGCCACCTGCTGAGTAAATTGCATTACATTTTGGCATCCAGCAGAGTGACTTCCACAGAACACATTTCAACACACTGGAAAAGTTTACTGAAGCTAAAGTCATCTGCACAACAGCAGCAAATTAGCCGGGAATGAAACCCGCAACCTTTGAGTTACTAGCCCACTTCCTTAATCATTACACTACACTGCTGCCCAAAATGAATGTTTGGGGACCTCTCATTGGTGGCTAATCAGGTGAGACACTCCCTTCACAGTAAACAGCTATGAGACCCTTGAAAGGTGCTTTGTAAATGTGAAACACAGCAACATCCTGAAGTCTTCCCTGTACACTATTCAGCACACAACCAACCAACAGGCACTGTGTTATTTAACGTGCTGTTAAGTATTGGCTTTGGGATCGACTAAACTGTCCTTTCGGGGGAATAAAGAACAAAGAAGTATGTGTTCAAGCTGGCCTTCTCGGCACAAAAGTGAAAACTGAATAAAATGAAAAGATACCGTTGAGACAGAAAAAAGCATCAAACACAAACTATTCTTTTTAAATAAATACTCAGTAATCAATAATAGTGTGAGTATCACTTCAGTACGCAATTCAAGTGTAAGATAAGAATCTTGTGGGAAATGTGAATAAAGCTCCTTATTATTACTGCACCTTCAGTTCACCTATTTTTTTTTTTTTGATTTTTTGAAAGATTTTGTGTCTTTTTATAAAAAGAAACTATCACTTGATTTGCACATGGCTGAATGTTGATCGATACGATGTGCATCTTCTGGAGCCACAACGATTTCCTCCTGAAAGGACTGAAAAGTCAGAATGTTGCCAAGGTGACGAGGACTTACTGGTGGTGGGCGTGAATGAAGCGCTGCGATTGGCTGCCTGGCTGACAGCGGGGGGAGGAGGCGGCATGGTGGGCGGAGTCGATCTGGGCTGGGTTTTGACATCAGCAGGTGAATCTGGCATTGTTCCAACCTTCTGTTCTGTGCTACCTGAAAGGAAGGTGAGACCAGGTCAGAGGGGGCAGGGCAAAAGACACACTCATCCACACCTGAACAAGACCAAGGCTCACATAATATTTGCACAACAGATTTTTTTCATTTTCTATGGCCTAGAATTCATCAATAATTGTTGGTAACAATTACCCATAATTAACTGCAAGGTTTCATATTTTATTTCACAAAAGCTGTTTCGCAAGTGGAAGACAAATGCTTATTGAATCCAAGATCAAAAAAAAGTTTTCATGCTGCCACGACAACACAGAATGGTGAACTTGGCTTGCATCGAGAAGATCGTAGGCTTGAGTTCCAGATGAACCAACCACGATCAAGACACTGAACAGGCACCCTAAACTGCTACATTAAATGTTGGCTGGTTCGGCACAGAATGTATTATTTAAAACTGATCAGAAAGACAGGACCGGTTCCCTGTCAACCTTCCCCTACGGTAGATATGCCGTATATATAAATATCAGTACTGTAGAGTCCCTGGTTCTAATGTGTCACAGTGGACAGTGGGGCCTGTGGCCTTTAGTCCGAAGTGATGTGAGAGCCACAGTGCAGCCACTATGGGCACTGCGGGTAAATGTGCCCCGCTCCTCGAAACATCCAGCAACACCTGCTTCCCCGATCAGCTGCTGCTGACGGAACCCCCACCCCCCCTCGCCAGTCCAGTGTCCTCCACCCGCACCACCCTCGCTCCCCGCCTGTCCTCTCTCATCCCCCCCCCCCCCCCCCCCCCCCCCCACACCTCCAGCGCGGATGGCCGTTGATAGTCAGTGACAAGTGCCGCCCGGATCTGGCCCTGTCTGTCACACATCGCCGTGGCAGCCACTTCCACGAACCCGCGCCGGGGGCCCTCCGGCCGGGACCAAACAAGGCAAGCTTCCCGGCCGGCCGGTCAGGTGACACTGCCTTTCCAGGGGTGTCCCTGCCTCTCACCCCCCCCCCCCCCCCCCACCCCCCAGGCGCATGTCACACATCAAAGACACCCTCTTTTTTTTTTATAATGCTACTGCCCTTTCAGCTCCAGGCCGTGGAAGGTAAAATGCACCTTTCTCCTCAGATACAGGTCTCAGAATGGCAGGGGACATGCATTTTCAGTTCATCCCTTCAGCTAGACTTACTTATATGTCTTTCGTTCATTCCCCTTCCCCCCTCATTTTTTTCTGTGACCATCGAGTGTTGAAGCTGCAAAATTAAACTGTGTACTCGAGTAGCCAATGCATCAGTCAGGCCAACCCGCAGAACTAGCCAGTAGGGGTTCAGTCATTTTCCCAGCGAAAAAGCACACAAAGCTAAATGCAAAAAGAAGCCTGGAGAAACGCTTCTGGTTTAATGTGTAGCCCTCCTACTGCACACGCGAGCTAACAGGAGCAGCTCTCCTACTGCACGCTAGCTAACAGGAGCAGCTCTCCTCCTGCACGCTAGCTAACAGGAGCAGCTCTACTATTACTGCACGCTAGCTAACAGGACCAGCTCTCCTACTGCATGCTAGTTAACAGGAGCAGCTCTCCTACTGCACGCTAGCTAACAGGAGCAGCTCTCCTACTGCACGCTAGCTAACAGGAGCAGCTCTACTAGTACTGCACGCTAGCTAACAGGAGCAGCTCTCCTACTGCACGCTAGCTAACAGGAGCAGCTCTACTAGTACTGCACGCTAGCTAACAGGAGCAGCTCTCCTACTGCACGCTAGCTAACAGGAGCAGCTCTACTATTACTGCACGCTAGCTAACAGGAACAGCTCTCCTACTGCACGCTAGCTAACAGGAGCAGCTCTCCTACTGCACGCTAGCTAACAGGAGCAGCTCTCCTACTGCATGCTAGCTAACAGGAGCAGCTCTCCTACTGCACGCTAGCTAACAGGAGCAGCTAGCAGCGCTAGCTACTATTACTAGCTAACAGGAGCAGCTAGCACGCTAGCTAACAGGAGCAGCTCTACTATTACACTGCACGCTAGCTAACAGGAGCAGCTCTACTAGTACTGCACGCTAGCTAACAGGAGCAGCTCTCTAGTACTGCACGCTAGCTAACAGGAGCAGCTCTCCGCTACTAACAGCAGCTCTCCTACTGCATGCTAGCTAACAGGAGCAGCTCTACTAGTACTGCACGCTAGCTAACAGGAGCAGCTCTACTATTACTGCACGCTAGCTAACAGGAGCAGCTCTCCTACTGCACGCTAGCTAACAGGAGCTATTGCATGTTAGCTAACAGGAGCAGCTCTCCTACTGCACGCTAGCTAACAGGAGCCGCTCCTGTCAGCGGGTTTCCCCTTCTCCCTCCCGTTTATTGGAATCAGCAGCTGCGCTGCGCTCTCCTGTCAGCGCCCCGCTGGCCACGCCCCCCCCCCCCCCCCCCCCCCCCTGCAGGAAGCGGTGCAGCTGCAGCGCACGCAGTCCTCTGACACACCTGGCAACCCCACCACATATTTTGCGCACACCACAAGCCCTGCAGTGCGCTGCGGGACAGCCAGCCCCACCGGTCTTGAGAAAAGGCACACCTGTTAGGGCGTGCTGGTTATCTGTTTACACCTGGTGAGTCACCAGGAGGTCCTGGTGCCCTGGTGCCCACGGAACTAGATGTGGTAGTTAAAGGACCAGCCCTTATCCCTGCAGAACTAATACAGCCTTATTCCAAAAGCTGCCAGAGTTCCGTGATGACTGAGACTGGTTCCCTGGTAACCACGGAACTCTGGGAGATTTAGGAGCGCCCTAATCCAGCAGAACTAATACATTCCTGTCCGACCACTGTAGATTTGATACAGTGAGAGAGCTCATCTTGCCACGCCCAGGATAAGAGCCCAACTTGGTACTGAGTGCCTTTAGCAGCTCAACGACTTGGGAGACCCCTCTTGCAGTCTGAAAATTTGCCACTCTGCCGTGTCTAGGAATTTGACCTACAATATCAAATTTATCAGTCAGCCAGAAATGTGAGAAGATATGTATTAATGGTGCCGACTTTCAGACAACTGAACCCCACAGTAACCCACATTCTGTGGCACAGCCGCTAGTGTGAAACGCCCAGCGTTGAACATTCAGTGTTGACTGAATCACACATTTCTTTCAATGGTAAATCGTTTTTCAAAAGTGAGACTGATTGAACATGTCAGTGTTAGAAACGGAGCAAGTCAACGTGTGATAATGCCTTTGTTCAGAACACTTTAGTTCTAAATGCTGAATGCTCGGGTTTTAGTAAAATGGCCAGACGATTTCTTCACAGACGCTGCCGTATGTGAGGAAGCCATCGAATGAGTGATTGGTTGATGAACTGGCAACTGACTGAGCAGAGAGGTCTGTTTGCTCAGTGATAGATACTCAGCGCTTGAAAACGCAGTGTGAGAGCGGGGCTTTCTGACCCCGGATCGCACGAGCGCAGGTGGAAGGGGATCCCAGAGCGACTCAAACGTGAGCGCGGGAAGCTAATGGCTTTCGCAGGGCCGGAGCAGATAGCTTTACCGTGTGTGTGTGTGTGTGTGTGTGTGTGTGTGTGTGTGAGCGAGCTGCAGGAGTCAATATCCCACAGACCAGACAGGGCGTCGCTTTGGGGGTGGCGGTGGGGGGTGTGGGGGGTGTGGGGGGTGGAGGGGGGGGGGGGGGCCTCAGGGGCAGGATAGCAAGACCAGAACAACCAAATCTGCCTCACCGGGGGGAATATGCACCCCCCCCACCCCTCCCCAAAACGAAAAAATGTATGCCGTAGTCGAACAATATGTCAGTCAGAGCGAGACAAAGTTTAACGACAGGCGCCCAACTGCCTCGGTCAGAAAATTCACTCACACAAGGGTTCTGTTGTCCGCCTAGGACAGGGTAAATGTGACTTCTCCCAGCACCGGCCTTTAAAAAGAACCCCCCCCCCTCCCCCCCAACACCCTCTAACGTGACACTGTCCTTCTCCCTCGCACCCCCCCCCCCCCAAAAAAAAGTCCCACACGTCTCACAGCACACTGGCGATCTCTGTCCCTTCTACAGTCAAGTACAAAAATAACAGAAGTTGCTGCCAGACCATGGACAGGACGGACGGGCTTGTAGCCAGTGTCTGACCTACAGGAACAACAGCTGCAGAACGGAGCAGAAAGCAAAGGGTTAATGCTGCCCAGGACCTGCTGCTCTGGCTGCTGACATGGAGGGATGGAGAGGTCACCAGCCTCCTGTATATCAGGCATAATACTACACCAACAGGCCAACAGAAACATATTATTATTATTATTACTATTATTATTATTATTATTATTATTATTATTATTGTTGTTGTTGTTTTTAGTAGTAGTACTTATATTACATAATTTTATTAAATATTAACAATGACAATCATTGTCATCATCCTCAGCATTTATTCGGCAGATGCTCTAAAGCAACCTACAAATCCATCAAGTAAAAATGTGAAGGTGAGCTGAATTCACTAAAAGCTCCATTACTGAGTCAAGGCAACACACTCTTAGGGCTGGATTCAATCAATAATACATAGCAACAAATCTGGCCACAGTGCCAGATCCGACATCGAAGACCTTAAGAGCAACATTATCCTTCGTCAGATGCATCACTGAGGGTCCGAAATGCTCAGGCCCCAGGAGGATTGGTGTACGGTGGACGAAACATCCGGCTTCTGGGAATTAAGGTGTCCGAACAGGTGTGTTTTCAGGTGGACTGACTGGAAGACAGCCAGAGTTCCTGCACTAGTGAGATGTCTCACGCTCCACCACTGTGGAGCCAACAAGGAAAAAAAAGAAAAAAGACCCCAGTCATGCCATAGACTGATACTACACCCACAGACCATTGGTCTCATACCACACCCACAGTAAACAGGCTTCGTGGTACTTGGAAGGACCGTAGGCTTCATGCGACATAAACGTCCGCTTCATTCTAAACCCACATGCTATCAGCTTCGTAATTCACACTGAAAACATTTTCAAGGCTAAACGCTACATTCACAGCCCATCGGCCTGATGCTATACGAGCGGTTTCCACGCTTCAGACACTGGTGTCCTGGTGACAGTACTGCTTAGCTTTAAGGCGGCTTCAGCCTGTCCTGAATGTGGTATCACTCTCCTTCCTGTTTACCTACAGTCCCAGGGCATCCTCCTGACTGGGGAGGGGATTTTGGGACGTGTTGTTCTGTGTACTCTCTGCGGTCGTCTCTAAATTGCCTGTCCAGCTGCTCCACATCGCTCTGAGCACGTGGGGGGGGGGGGGGGGGTTCTGTGCTCAGGCGGCCCGTCATTAACACCGCGGCCAGCTAGCGCATGCAGACAATGTGCCTCTATCACAAACAAACATAACAGGGTGTTAGTGGTAATCTCTTGCGCCCCCACCACCGCTGTGCACAAAAATAGCTCGCCGTAATAACTCTCATGAAGTCACTAGCGTAGCGTGTGCAGCGTGGCGTTTGTCGAATGAAGTCTGGAGCTAGCTCCCGTTACACGCCCTGTTTGGGCCCTGTTAGAGCAGGGTGTGTGTGGGACTCACCGTTGTGACAGTGGGCCCCAGCCATCACAGCAGAGTGTATATGGGACTCACTCATCTGACTGTAGGCCCCAGCAATCGGTGTGTATGAGACTCGCCCATGTGACAGTAGGCCCCCAGTCATCAGTGTGTATGAGACTCGCCCATGTGACAGTAGGCCCCAGCCACCATATTCACAGACACCTATTAGTACAGCGGCTGGATGGACTGCAGGGTCTGAAAGGAGACTGGCTAAGAAATAATGCCTCCTCTAAAACCCTGGTGTTTGACTCTAATGACCTGTAGGGCAGGCAGACGCCTGGCTTCGGATCGGGATGTCCGGTTTTTCAAACTGTTTGTACAGGTCCTGTTTGTTGACACTACAAATGTCCGATCTGAAGAACGGATTGAAATGTGACCGCTCGTTAGTAACGAAGTCCATTTTCTGTCTTCACTGTTACGCTTTACTTCCTCAGTGTCCATGGCCTGCAATCAGTTTCCGACACCCCCCCCCCCCCCTCACCCCCACCTCCCCCACTGTGCAATCGAGCTTCAAGCTGCCCTGTGTCGTCTATGTGTGTCTGTGCATGGTGGTGTCCGGTTTTCACAAATTCTAAATCCAGCAAACCCTAATTTCCTGGCAAAGTATAAAACTTGTTCTAGAGCATTTAAACTTCTGGGCGATGTTGCTCTTCAAAAAAACACCAGGCAGGTCTCATGGTAGTATTCAGTAACAGTGGTAGGCCCTGTTGCCTCATAAGAAGGAAGTTCTGGGCTCAAAGTTTGCATGCTCTCCCTGTGCTCTCGTGGGTTTTGTGTTTCAGTTTCCTCCCACACCAGAGGGCATGCTTGTCAGGTAGGAATACTCCTGCTATACGTTCCCCTTGACCAAGGCTCCGGCCTCAGAGCTCGAGTCAGAAGTCTGTACGACCCTAAATTCTTAGGCCTTACAGAAGGGCCCCTCCGTCTCCAGGCACCGAACCTCCCAATGACAACAAGAGGCATTTCAGTATTTTCTCTGCTCAACAGTCCCCAGGTCCTGCACTGTGGCTGCCCACTGCTCCTGAATAGCTAGGATTTGGCAAATGCAGAGGACAAATTTCCCCACGGGGTTCAATAAAGTATATCTTATCTTAATTTTCGATTATCAACAAAGAGTTGGTCTTTGATAGCTATACGCATACACTGATGCTATAAACAATCGCATTGTTAGATCTGTTCTGATTCTTTTTTTAAAACATTTGACAAATAGGTGCTTTGACAAACTCAAAAATAAAATTAAAAAAAATAAAAAGCATCTTGAGCAGCGCGCGCAGAGTGTAATTTTTTGGTGCGCTTCATAAAGGCGCCTCAAACTGAGCTATCTGAGGGCCGACCGCGTCCGTAACGAGGGAAAGATTTCCCTCCATTTTGACTGACACCGTGGAGCTCTCCACAAAACACGTCTCCTTTTTAACGACTCCACTTTAATTTGCTCCTGAGGGGACCCCTCTCAGCATAGCAACTGGCACACAGTGGTCCGGAGGGACCCCTGGATATTTCCAAACCCGGCTCGGAGGACCGAGCTCGTCCCCGAGGGGGGGGGGGAGGGGGTCACTAGTGGGAACAAGGGGCCACCCACTCCCCCACACGGGGATTACGAACAGCTGTTTAATCTGACCAGCTAAAGGACAGGGCAGGACACGGTCTCTGGATCTCCCCTTTAAAGTCTGTTGCATTCGCCGTACCATCTGTGGCCATCTGTGGACGGAGGGAAGGAGAGAGAGAGATAGAGAGAGAAGAGAGAGAGGAGAGTGAGAGAGAGAGAGAGAGGGAGAGTGAGAGAGAGAGGGGGGACTGAGAGAGAGACTGAGAGGGAGAGAGAGTGAGAGAGAGACAGAAAGGGACACAGATAAACAGCAACAGAGACAGAGCGAGGGGGAGACAGAGAGGGAGAGAGACAGAGAGAGGGGAAAGAGGGACAGAGATAGAGGGAGAGAGGGACTGAGAGAGACAGAGAGAATGAGAGAGAGGGACAGAGAGAGAGGGAAGGAGGGCCTTAGGCTATTCCTTTTCCCAGGGTCCGGAATGCCAGGAGCCGCCTCTGTTGCCACCCCAGGCCCGTGGGATTCATGGCTACCCCACACTTGGCCGCCTGGCCAGGGTGACCCGTCAATCAAACGCGGTAAATCTGACCACAATGTGCCGACTGTGTCTCCCGAAGACGCCCTCTCCCCGGGGTTAATCCAATCAGGAAGCCAGAACAGGGGAGAAAAAAAAAATGGATTCCCTCACAATCGGCAAAATATCTGAAAAAAACAAAAAGGCGAGTACAGACCGGTCACCCCGCCACCTCCCCGCCTGCCAGGATTCCGCAATCGCCCTGACGACAGGGCGATCAATAAAACCGGAGCGATTTCGCAGGCCAATCAGAGACTTGGCGAGAAACAGGCTCCACTTCAAAGGGGATGATGGGATTGCTGAGGATTCCTCAGGGCATATTTTTTGGAGGGAATGCTAGAGAAATCAAATAAGGATATTGGACACGCCCCTTGAGTCACGTGACAAGCATGGAACACGGTATGATGCCACGAAAATATACTCCTATGCTGCAAATGAAAGCTTGATTTAATTCCACAACAACAAGAAGTTTGAAATGCCGTGAGCGCGTACTATAGCTAGAAGTTCCTGGTGTCTTTCCAGTTGTGAGAACATGAGCTTTCTCTGAAGTCCTGAACACAGACAGAAAAAAAAAAAAACAAACACACACATCACTTACTGGCAAATCAATGAAACCATCTGATACTTATGAGTGTCTACTCTGTCAGCACGCAAGAGACTGTGTTCTGTTCACACAGTCTGCGCACAGAGCCATCCAAACAGCACAGAGAGAGGCCCAGAGAGACCTGCATGAGCACTGTGTGACAGGGTCTCATCTCTCTCTCCTGTCCTCCTCACTCACTCCCTCTTTCTTTCTCTAGATGGACTTTCTCTTGCTTCGCTGCCCTTATATCTCTCTCTTGCTCTCTCTCTCTCTCTCTGTCTCTCTTACTGTCCCTCCCTCAGTCTCTCTCTTGCTCTGTCTCACTCTCTCTCTCTCTCTCTCTCGTGCTCTCTCTCTCATTCTCACTGTCTCTCTCTCTCACTCTCTCACACTCTGTCCCTCTCTCTCACTCTCTCTCTCCCTCTCTCACTGACTCTGTCCCTCTCTCTGTCTCTCTCTCTAATTCCCCCCGTCTCCAGGAATGCTGTAGTCTGTAATGTTTCCCAGCTGCTCTGGCAGAATGCCCATCAGCCGGGCCTGCCCACATCTGCTCCCCATCAGCCAGCCACGCAGTCCACACAAACACAGGCCCGGCTTCAAAACACAGGGATTAGGCTCCTCTCCGCCCCGGCCCCCGCACCCCTGTGCCCCGCCCCCGCACCCCAACCCTTTCACCTGACACCGCACCCCACCGGCCATCAAACTCCCACGCCCCCACCACCGCCAGCATCCCCCCCCCCCGCCACCCCGACCCTCACACTCAAACTCCCACGCCCCAGCTACCCCCCCCCACCACCGCCAGCACCCCCCCCCCCTGGAGCCACCATTGTGATCAGAGATATGAGGAGGAGGAGGCAGAGTCTGGAGAAGACCCCGTGTGTCCCCTCTGATCTCTGCCTCCTGTGTCCTTTAATCACGCGATGGTGGGTCGTCGAAAAATCACCCCCATATGATCGGGAACTGGGCCCTACATAGAGCCCATGCAGGAGAACAGGAAAACCCCCACTGCTGTGACCCCAATCGCGTTGCCAAATTTATCCCTCATCTATCAAAAGATGACTGTTTTTAAATTGCAAACAGGGGACCACCGGAGCATTCATTTTTCTGTGAAAGCAAAAAGGGAATGCAAAAATGAATAAATAAAACATCATTTTTGGGCTCTCCAGGTCTTATTTATTCCCCTGGAAGGGTTCACTTAGCCCCACTGAAGAGCAGACAGCCACCTTTCTGACCCCAGCTGTTAAAACTGGAGACTTTACATTCAGTAACAACGAGGAGGAGGAGGGATGAAGAGGTCTGGATAACCCTGAGGGGGGCGCATTTCGGAGAACCCCTGTGAACCCCCCAACCCCCAGAGCGTGCCCCCCCCCCCCCCACCCCTCCTGGCACCTCTTTTAAAGATGAATCATTCTGATACTTAGCAGATCTCTGCTCGGCTGAATAAATACGTTCAGTAAAGGCAAACATTTGGTGGTGGTGGGTGGTGAGGGGGGAGGATGCCTTTTTTAAAGGAGAGCGACTTTTGAGCGGTGTGTGTGTGTTTGTGTGTGTGTGTGTGTGCATACTGTCGCTGAGTGTAAGTGTACGTGTGTGTGCAAGTGTGTTCAAGAATCTCAATGCGTGTGTGTGTGTGTGTGTGTGACCATATTGTCGCTGTGCATAAGGATATGTGTGTGTGCACGCTGTCACTGTGTGTAAAAGTGTATGTGTGTGCAAGTGCGTTCATGAATCTCAATGCATGTGTGTGTATACTGTCACCGCGTGTAAGATTATGTGTTTGTGTGCGTGTGTATGTGTGTGTGTGTGTGTGTGTGTGCTCATTCTTTGACCTGTACCTCCTGTGCACCCATGCCTCCCCCCCAAAGTGTGTGTGTGTGTGTGGGTGTTGGGCGGTGTTTAGGGGGGGTGTATGGGGGGGGGGCATGGCCAGAGCTGCAGCTGCGTCAGCCGGAGGGCGTGACAGAGCGCCACGGGCGCCCGCCGTGGCGGGGCCGGGGCCCAGCTGTGGCGAGGGCGTGGCACAGTGTGGCGCTCGCCCGGTTCCAGATGTTTCCGCCGCCGCCGTGGAGCTCGCAGTCCGACTCTGACCCGCTCTTCTCAGGTCGACCGGGTTTTGTCCGTTCGATAAACACGGCGGTGTTAAAACGGGCGAGCATGCCGGCGGTGGGGGGGGCGGGGGGGGGGGGCGGGGGGGGGGGGGCAGGGGGTGGGGGGGGGGGGGGGGGCGCGCTCCGAACTCCAGCGGGCCGCCGGAGCGCAGCCTGTAGACACAGCTGTCTGGCGCGCCGCCAAGGACGCCGCAACGCGCCACGCCGCCAGGACGCGGTACGGCCTCCGAGCGCACAACAAAAAACCGTTACCGCTACCCCGGCCTGCTCCGCCCCCTGAGCGCTCCCCCCTCAGCGCTCCCACACGCCCAAAATCAAACAAGCGCATGAGTCAGAGCGCTATTTCTTTTCAGTTTTTATTTATTTTTATTTATTTTTATTTATTTATTTATTTGTTTGTTTTTTAACTGAAAGTGTTCTCCTGCTCTCTCGGCGACCGTCTCCACCACTTCATTACGGTCCTCTTACGCAACAGCAGGCACCGCGGTCAAACCGAGCGCGCTTTCAAACCAAACCGCCACGGGGGCGACCGCGGCCTCGGCGACCGGGAGGCGAGGTGCCCGACCGGGCCGACGCGGGACGGCGTACAAAAAAAAAAAACCGCAGCGGCTTCCTCTCGCACCCGCGCCCCCTCGCCCCTTACCGTTAAAAAACGGATCGAAGCCCCGCCCATCGCAAGCAGTACCCGCGTGCGTGCCCCTTTTTTTAAAACCGGGACATGCGGTTACACGAGTCTATTTTAACTAAACGCTACGTTTTAAAAAAACTTCCTTTTTTTTTCGGATGCTCCCAATGGCTGCTGATGACATCCAGATGCTGGACGGAGCTTCCCTGCGGTCCTCCGGTCGCGCTCGGCTCGCTCCCTCTCTCTCTCTCCCTCCCTCCCTCTCTCCCTCTCTCCCTCTCTCCCTCCCCTCCCTCCCTCCTCCTCCCTCCTCTCTCCCCTCCCTCCCTCCCTCCCCTCCCTCCCTCGCCCTCGCTCCCTCCCTCCCCTCCCTCCCTCCCTCCCTCGCTCCCTCCCTCGCTCTCTCTCTCCCTCCCCTCCCTCCCTCCCTCTCTCCCTCCCTCCCTCCCTCCCTCCCTCCCTCCCTCTCTCCCTCCCTCCCTCCCTCCCTCCCTCCCTCTCCGCAGCGCCGAGCCCCGGGCCGTTCCTAAATAAAGGAAAGTATTTGTGACATTCTGCGGTGCGCGGCGGTGCCAAGAGCAGCTCCTGGGCCAGGCCCATCTGCAGAGCGTCAGGAGAGCGCCGGGCACTGCCAGCACGGAGAGGAGACGCACACACACACACACACACACACACTGTATGAACAGACACACACACACACATACTGTACACACACACACACACACACACACACACATACTGTACACACACACACACACACACACACACACACATACTGTACACACACACACACACCATATGAACAGACACTGTACACAAACAAATACACACAAATACATACATACCATATGAACAGACACAGTACACAAACATACATAAACATGCTCTTTATACTGAACAGGGAGGTGCTGAAGGAGGGGTGTATGGTACTGGTGGTGTGGGTGGAGCTGGTTGTGGTGTAGGTGTGGGGCTGCTGGTGGTGTAGGTGGGGCTGGATGTGGTGTGGGTGGGGCTGCTGGTGGTGTGGGTGGAGCTGGTAGTGGTGTGGGTGGGACTGGTACTGGTGTGGGTTGAGCTGGTAGTGGTGTGGGTAGTGCTGGTAGTGGTGTGGGTGGGACTGGTACTGGTGTGGGTGGTGCTGGTTGTGGTGTGGGTGGGGCTGATGGTGGTGTGGGTAGTGTGGGTGGAGCTGGTTGTGGTGTGGGTAGTGCCGGTAGTGGTGTGGGTGGGACTGGTACTGGTGTGGGTGGTGCTGGTTGTGGTGTGGGTGGGGCTGATGGTGGCGTGGGTAGTGTGGGTGGAGCTGGTTGTGGTGTGGGTGGGGCTGATGGTGGTGTGGGTAGTGCCGGTAGCGGTGTGGGTGGGACTGGTACTGGTGTGGGTGGAGCTGCTGGTGGTGTAGGTGGGGCTGGATGTGTAAAGACAGAACCCGCCCAACAACAAAAAGTTACAAAGTCACTTCTGTCTGGACTCACTCATAGCATGCAGCATATGGCGCTCGCGCCCGAGTGCGTTTCCCCGCCGCTCTCCGGGGACACTTGTTGCCGGCGTGTTTAGATTTTTCGCTGTCGCCGTCCCCTCGCCTTTGGTAACGCTTGTCTTGCCGCCGTTATATTAAGACCAGGCAGCTAGGGAGCCGCGTCTCCAGATCCCACTCTCAGCTTCCAGCAATGGGGGGGGGGGGGGGGAGGGGGGGGGCACACCTGAACATCAATAACTGTCATCTCCTCTGCCCACCTGGGGACAGCTGGCACCGCGGGCACCGCGAGCACACAGCCGTCACCGACGCATCTGCCAGCGCTGGGCGGGGGGGGGGGGGGGGGGGGGGGGGGGGAGGAGGGGGAGCCTCAGAGCAGTACAGAGAGGAAAACACTAAAATGCTGAGAGCTGAAGAGAGAGACAGAGAGAGAGAGAGAAAGAGAGAGAGGAAAGGGAAAGGAAAGCAAGGAAGGAGACAGGAGGGAGGAGGGGGGTGAGGGAGATAGAGAGAAGGACGAAGGGGAAAGAGAGGGAGGAGGACAAGGAGGGAGAGCAAGAGAAAGGGAGGAACGGCGAGCGAGGGGCAGAACAGGGGGAAGAGACGGAGGAGAGAGACCTCGGGTTTGGCCTCCCTGTGAGTGATTTCCTACTCCGGTGCCACAGCCAAGATGAAGACGGGCGTCTGCCAGCTGAGTTTCGCCTCGAGCTTCACCCAAATTTAGTTTTCAACAAGGGAGGACAGAAAATAGCGCATATGGAGCCCTTTTTGTGTTTTTCATGAGAGGCTAAACGGCATAACAAAAGCAGAATCATCACGACAGCGTTTCTCCTACGGTTAACACGATTCACACAATAGCTGCGGTTCAAGTGCACCTGTTTTACCGAGAACAACAGCAGCCACCTCACATCCCATAATTAATAATATCATTCACGGAATAATGTAAGTTCCGTTTCCAAAGCAACTGCAATTTTATTAGGACCGGTGGCAAGCCTCGCGTAGATTCTATCAGAAAACAGACTCTCGCAATTACACGGACATTGTGGGAAACAGCGTTGTGTCAGATTCTCATGCACTACGTCTTGTTTGTTTTTTATTTGCCCTTATTTCAAACAGACAAGAAACACGGTTGCCGTGCTGCTCAGAAGAATGCTAATAATAATGTTGGTCTGCGCAGAGATTTTCTTAGACGTCTTGCGTGTGTTTATACGCTGCGCCTGTTTTATGTAAAGAAGACAATTTAGCACTGATGAGGTATAATGGTGAGAATATGCACTCATTGGGGTAAACACCCCCCCCACCCCCCACCCCCCCAAGCACAGAATGCCACGGCTTTCTTAAACAGCAACACAATTAAAATTATGTGTGTAAAAATAGGGTGGCAAAATCCCCCCCCCCCCCCACCTCCACTCACTCCCCCCCCCCCCCCCCCCCCCTAGATCTGAATGTTTATTCTGTGAACTTACACAAACACCAGCTCCCTCCGATCAAAACACCTGCAGATCCACCAAGCACCAATTAGCTCATCAGGCTTTTAATTACCCTGTTAATTGTGCGCAGGCAGTGCGAGGGGCCACCGGGGAATGAAGATCAGGGGGCCTCTCCCGGGCCCCGCCTCGGCGATCGCGATAAACAAAGAGGAGCGCCGTGGCAACCAGCGCCGCCGCTCGGGCGGGGCAGGGGGACCACGCCCCCCTCCACCCCTACGCGTTCCCTGTGCACTCACCTGTCCCCCCTCCCCCCCCCCAACAGGCGACGCGCTCGGGACAGGAAGTCCGCCTGCCGCGAGCCGCCGTCGTGCGTCTACAGGACGCGAGAGGTCTGCCTCTCGGGACGGGGGGATGAGCGCGGGAAGCTTCCCGTGCGTAAGCGCGCACGCAAGCCGCTGCTTCTGAGGGAGGCCTAAACGTAATCCAGCGCTCAAAAAAACAAAAAAAAAACAAAACAAACAAACGTTTCGCAGACGTCCCCAGCCTCCAATCACTATCTTCTCAGAATCTGAAATATGGAGCCTGAGGACATGAGAAGCGTTTGCGCCACGACAGGCTTTGTTATTTTCAGTGGCTTCTGCTGGGCTGCCATGAGTGATGCCTGCTGTAAATGTCCCTCTCTCTCTCTCTCTCTCCTTTTCTCCTTCTCCCCCAGCCTCTGTTTCTCGCTCCCATCATCTCTTCCCCTCCCCTCTCTCCCTCCGTCTCTTCCTCCCTCTCACCCCCCTCCCTCTTTCTGCTCGTGAATCTGTAATGTAAACTTCAAAAGGGCACTTGACACGATATCCTTTCTGGAAAATAACGGGATTCAAAAAATAACCTCCCTTCTAATTCAAGCACACCTGTAATTGTACAAAGAATAGTACCCGCCTCACCTCCCATAATTATGACCAAATATGGCTTTTCAGCGCAAGTGTAATTTTATTGCAAAAAATTCATTTTCAGAGTAGAATTGTTACCCGTACGTAAAGCCGGTTCCCACAATCATCCTAATCTCTCTCTCTCTCTCCCCTTTTCTCCATCTACCTCCACAGTTCCTGGCTTCAGTACTCTCCCTTTCTCCCTCTCTCTCTCTCTCTCCTCTCTCTCTCTCTGTGAGTCTCTGGGGCTCTAGGAGCCGCAGGAGTGTTTGGAGTTGGGAGGCGTATCCAGGAAACAGTGGCAGGGCCTGACTTCCTGTGACAGGTGCGTGCTGGGGCCTGACAGCTGCTCTCTCTCTGAGCCGTTCTCCTCTCTCTCTCTCTCTCTCTCTCTCTCCCTCACTCGCTCGCCTACTCGCTCCGGCCGAGCCAGCTGCAGTCCAGCGATCTGCCTGTTCGCTCTTTCCCTGACACTGCCCCCCCCCCCCCATGTTGTTCACAGGCTGATTTATGCTGCAACGCTGAGCGGGTGCCGTTCACCACAACCGGCCGCCTGCTCTGGCCTGAACCCTGACCCCCTCCCCCTCCCCACCCCCTCCACCCCTACTCCTGCACCTGAGCCCCCCACCCCCCCACCCCCTCCACCCCTACTCCTGCACCTGACCCCCTTCCCCTCCCCTCCCCCCCCTCCACCCCTACTCCTGCACCTGAGCCCCCCACCCCCACCCCCAGGCACAGAAGCACAGGGGCGACGCAGCAGGTTTTTATGGGAAATAAAGGTGATCTTTTCCCCTACCAGAGACACCGAGCTGGAACGGGGGAGGTGGGGGGGGGGTAAAAAATGGAAAGCACAGCTAAGTGTTCCTGGAATGATGAGGTGCTGAAAGGCCAGCCGCTCGCCCCAGAACCAGGACGACGCGCGATACATCACACGGCGAGGGAAAGCCGTCGCAGTACCTGCGCACAGAGGCCGTGACAGCTCCCGAAAAAGGCTTCTGAGAGACAGCTGTGGGACAGGCGAGGAGTGCGTCCTCAGCTTTATAAGCCTGTGAGGGTTAGGCTTGAGGCCTATAACCAAATCTTTTGGCTTATTGAGTCAAGCCTGTGTTTAATACTGCCTCATAACTTCTGTTTTGTAGGGACTGTGACTGAGTGTTAACCACTCTGTCCTGTTTCGGGGCCACGTGGCCATTTAAACCAGCCCAAATAACGGCTCCCCCTTTCTGCCGGATGCTCCTGTGCAGATGAAGAGCTCCAGGCTGCGCGCTGTCAGCGTTTCTGATCTCAGCAAAGGCGTCTGTTCCTCGTGTGTGCATGCGTGCGTGTGTGTGTGTGTATGCATGCGTGTGTGTGTGTGTGTGTATGCATGCGCGTGTGTGTATGTGTGTGTGTGTGTGTGTGTGTGTGTGTATGTGCATGTGTGTATGTGTAAGTGTGTGTGTGCGTGTGTGTGTGTGTATGCATGCGTGTGTAATGTGTGTGTGTATGTACATGCGCGTGTGTGTATGTGTGTGTGTGTGTGTGTGTGTGTGTATGTGTATGTGTGTGTGTGTAAGTGTGTGTGTGTGTGTGTGTGTGTATGCATGCGTGTGTGTGTATGTTTGTGTAAGTGTGTGTGTATGTGTAAGTGTGTGTGTGTGAGTGTGTGTATGTGTATGCGTGTGTGTGTGTATGTGTGTGTGTGTATGTGCATGTGTGTATGTGTAAGTGTGTACGCACGTGTGAGTGTGTGTGCGCAGGGGTAGGTTGTACGTGAGTTAAACAGTGTCCTGACAGGCCCCGTGTGCAGGGCTCAGAAAGCCACAGAAATAAATACCACAGAACGCCTCCGAGGCTTCGGACTGACGGCTGGAAGCCTGACGGCTGGAAGCCAACCGCCAACACCGCCGCCATTTCCCTTCCCTGTATACAAGGCGCAGGAGGTGAGGTCGTACAGACGGGCCTGTGACTGGCAAAGTAATTGATTTTAATGAGAGGGTAATTAAAATGACCCGCTGTAATTAACACAGTATTTTATTTTTTATTTATTTTTTTTTTTAGCCAATGGTAAAGATAAAGTGTGGAACGAGGGAAGTGAAGTGTACGTAAATGTACTGGATTATTTTTTTAAGCTCTCCTGGGGCCATGTGAGGGTTAATTCATAGCTTTCCGTGCCTATGCTTTGTCCAAGAGGGGAAATTAAATCATCCTGCCAATGCTGGATTTCTCCACGGCCTGTATTTAAACCAAACACTGAACCGCTTCCACCAGCGTATTACGAATCCAGTACCTTTCGCAGTTCATGTTTTCCCTTATACCGCATACACGTGTGAGAGTTTTATCTTTGTAAATGACAGTTGGTTTAACATTTGGTTTGAATACGACTGCAGATATGGGAGAGTTGCCGTGAGCAGAAGGATTGAGTAACTGTTGAGTGGCCTTCCGTGGGTCCGGTCTCTGCAAGCCTGTGTTTATACTCCCAAACGTCCCTGCTGTTTCAGCTCTCTCTCATAAACATTTCACTCCTCTCCCTCTCTCTCTCGCTCTCTCTCTCCCTCCAGTATGTCATCTTCTTCGCCTCTCATTGCTGCTGATAAAAAACAACACCGCTCTAAACGTCTGTTTACACGGAATGGCATTTCTGTGAAGTATGTCTCAGAGCCTCAATGTCCATCTTTGTGTCTCCCGCTTTTTTTTTCTCAACCAGGCTTTTCTGAGCTGTCAAGCTTGTGTAAACCTCCCTAAAGCAACTGTACACTGGCATTCCTCAGGGAACAAATGCCTTTCTTTTCCCCCCCCCCCCCCCCCCCCCCCCCCCCCCCCCCCCCCCCCCCCACCCCC
The DNA here is from genome assembly GCA_025169545.1 of Anguilla japonica. Taxonomy (NCBI): domain Eukaryota; kingdom Metazoa; phylum Chordata; class Actinopteri; order Anguilliformes; family Anguillidae; genus Anguilla; species Anguilla japonica. The sequence continues at coordinate 57,301,401 of CM045887.1, read as the reverse complement.
CCCCCCCCCCCCCCCCCCCCCCCCCCCCCCCCCCCCCCCCCCCCCCCACCCCCCCCCCCCCCCCCCCCCCCCTTTTTTTAAAGCACCAAAACAATCTTCACACATTCAATTTACATTGTATAGCGTTTTGTATGCAAAGTAATCCCAGTCATCATGAAGCTGCAGTTCAGGAACTTATCAGTGCAGAGGGTGAAGTGGGCCTTATAGCATAGATTAAGGTCTCTATAACTGAGTGACGAAGAACGCCGCCGGGCTAAAAGCCCATTTGAATGGCGAAACAGTCGCGTTGTAGCACTTCTGTTTCCGGGAGATAACGGCTTTTAATTTCGCAAATAAGTGGCGGGAACGTCCTCCCGTTCGGCTCGGCAATCCCCGCCTCTGTCGAGTGTTCGCAAATGCCGTTAAAACCCATTGTCGGGAAGACCGCAATCCGGTTAATCATTTCAGCTGCATCTCGCGACGTCAGCGTTCGTCTCTGATAGCGGGAAGACGGCGCTGCAGAACACTGAGGACCGTTCCAATCTGAGCGGGACGGGACACGAAAGAAACTCATTATATCAGTGTGGGAAGCGGCGATACCATTTTCCCTGGCGTCTGATCAAAACCAGCACCAGCAGGGGCTATTCCATTGGTTTTTTGTTTCTCCAAATCGCCACTTGCTTTATGACAAGTCGCTGTTCCTTTCTTCTGCCGTGTCACAGGCTGACATAAGCATATAAGCGTAGGCCTAATTTCTTTTTAATTGAATGCCCGATGCCACGGACAAGACACTTTATTTGTAGGAAACACACATTTTCTCTTCTGTTATTCTCATATGCTGTGCAAAATTTTAATCCATGATAATCATTGTCAAGTACAAGTATGCTATTTTGCTGCCTGTTTTTCTTGTAAACACATTTAAAATACTTTTTTAATCACAAGAAAGAATGTTTGAGTCAGATCACAAATGAAAAAACCATACCAGTTACCGGTTATAAAGTAATCAAAAAAATATGTTTTTCTGAACAGCAGAAATATGTTTCTGTAACCTGTCACCACAAAGACATTTTGTAAAGACTTACATTTTTCTATTAGCTAATAAACTCTTAGCCAGGGTGAGATGCAGCTGCAGCTACCTAGCCACACACAGACTGTACAGACAGATACAAAAGGCTCATTTATCTTGTGTTGTCGTGTTTACGGTTGTGTGTGTGCTTGTATATGAATGTGTACAGTGTGTGTGAGAGAGAAAGCAACAGTTGTGGACCGTGTGTTTTCATGGGTGAAAGGGAGAACGTTTGTGTGTGTGTGTGTGTGTGCGCATACGTGTGTGTGAGTGTGTGTGTGTGCGTATGTGTGAGTGTGTGTGTGTTTGTCCGTGTGTGTGTGTGTGTGTGTGTATGTGTGAGTGTGTGTGTGTGTGTGTGTGTGCGCGTATGTGTGAGTGTGTGTGTGTGTGTGCGTGCGTGCGTGCGTATGTGTGTGTGCGTGCGTATGTGTGAGTGTGAGTGTGTGTGTGTTTGTCCGTGTGTGCGGCTGGGTCCCATGCAGTTTAACTCTCAGCTCCCACACTGTGGCCCACCATGTGTTTCTCATTTGACCAGATGTTTGGAAGCCGGTCGGGCTTCCCGACGCTCCGGCATTCCCCTTCCCCCCCGGGAGCCGGCCGTGTCGCAGGAACGCCGAACACATGTGGCGGAAACCCAAGCTCGCCGCGCGGCGGCGGAGCCTCTCCCAGCCCCGCTTCGGTGGGATAAACAGGATGGAGCCAGTGCCACTGACCGCTCGCTGACCGCTCGCTGACCACTCGTCCCCACGAACCCTGGAGGGTTTTTTAAAAATTTTTATGTATTTATTTTTTGGTCACTGGCACCCTTGGGGGGGGTGAGAGGTTGAGTTCTCACGTCACACAAGATCACTGAGAACCGTCCCTTGCCTCACGCGAGGTGTTCTAGAACGTCTGCCCCTGACTCTGAATGGAAGCGAACGCGGGTGATGTCACCCCGGGTGGAAGCCCACGTTGTCCACGGAGGAGGCGGCGGTGTATCTGTTTCCACGGGACACGGCGCAACTTCACCGTGGTGCTTGTGAGCGCCTATCGAATAACAATCCCTAATACATGCAATACAGCCAACAGAGTCACTCACAGACTCGTCTCGCTCTTGTCTGGGCAGTTCTCCTGTCTCTACCTCTCTCTCTATCTATTTCTCAATCACTCACACTCACACACACACATACACACACACACTCACACACACACACACAGACACACACACACACACGCACACACACACACACTCACACACACACGCACACACACACACTCACACACACACACACACTCACACACACACGCACACACACACACACACACACTCACAGCTCTCCAGTTCTCTAAAAAATTACAGATTTTTCTGCTGCTGAAGCCAGCCCTTTTTCCCAGCATGGCTTTTAAGTCTCTCCCTCATAAACCAAAGGGGACCGCAATTCTCATTCACCCCTTTCCAAAAGTCACTTTCAGGGTAATTAATCTGCCCACGCCAGACTTTATCTGGCATCCCGGTGCTTTCTTTGACTGCTAATGGTCGAATAATCTATGCCGCCAGACTCCTGGAGCTCTTATTAAGAAAAGTGGATAAATAAAAACAATGTGAATCTTCCCCGGGCCTCGAGGTCGGAGAACAGGCGGGCCTTGCAGAAAGGCTTAGACGGAGCCTCTCCCGTGTGTCTAAGTCTTCCTGCAAGGCCTGCCTGTTCTCCAACCCGGAGGCCCGGGATGATGCGCATAGTTTTTATTTATCCACCGTTCTTAATAAGAGCTGCAGGAGTCCAGCAGCACAATGGCACGGTGTTTTTAGGGCTTAGGCCGGCCGCACAGCCAAACGGTTGCATGCGCAGGCTTGGGCGCAAGGAACTCCTGGGGTTTCGCACTCCAGTCAGATTCCTGTCAAAAACACGTTCGGCTTTTCACTGTGACTTTGCGGGCTCTCCGATCTCCCTCGCTCCCTCCGATCTCCCTCGCTCCCTCCGATCTCCCTCACTCCCTCCGATCTCCCTCACTCCCTCCGATCTCCCTCGCTCCCTCCGATCACCCTCGCTCCCTCGCTGCTGCTTTCCAGGGCCCTACCAGAGGAGAAAGGTCCTCTTTTTTAGCCTCCCTCTTCCTTCAAGTTCCTACCCGCACCTTCGCCTGTTCATTTTCCATCTCTTGAATTTTCGATCAAACAAAGTGTGTGGACAAGCAGTCTGATTACGGCTGCTGGTCTCAGAACAACACGAAGGGTGCAAAGCAGACTTGAGATCAGGATTCTCCCAGAGTGGGATCAGAACTGGGGTTGCAGCAATTGCAAAACCAAGCTATATGTCAGCCGTGATACTACCTATAGGGAATCAGAGAATCTTTAAAATGTTTCCATTTTAATATTACGCCATTACCATAAGGTAATGTTAAGGGGGGATGGGCAAAGCGGTGGTTTGGACAAAATGCCACGCCCACCCCCCAACACAAATATACACAATCCAAATTAAAAGCCCTTATGATGATAATCATAATCCAGCCAGACCCACGTCCAGGTGTTGCTGTATTTCTGTGGTCCAGCTGACCCTCACACTTACAGACCAACCCTCTCCCTCTCCACTACCACGTCCCCCCCCCCCCCCCCCCCACCACCCCCACCATCACCACCCCCACACCCCACCTCAGCCGCCATCTGCTCCACAAATTAATTAGAAAACGGAGAACTTCATCTGCACCTCCACCACTCAAATTACAATAATTACACCACCCTCCCCCCCCCCCCCCCTTCTGCCCCCCCCCCCCCCCCTTCCCCTCCCCCAACACCCCCCCCCCCCCACACACCGTTGTCCCTGTTCCTCTGCAGGGTGATACCCTTGAGCCCCAGCCTGACAAACCAGAGCTCATTACAAGCATTGCCTCATCGCGCTGAATAGCCGCTAGGCTAAGCTTCCACTGCATCTGTACTGGGGTCGGTACGTGTCCTCTAAAGGCCTAAAGAGACACTGAGCCCCACTGCGACCATGACTACCATGCTATGGTGACGGCCATCTTTTTTACTCTACATGCGGACGTATTAAAGCGCTACACAACATCTACGGACCAATCGGTAGATTTACTGTGCCGCACCCGACAGCTATTCTGCATTAATATCCATCAGCATTTAGGGATGTGAATGGACAAGTGCGGTTACACACAATTGTGTTGTCTTATGACTCATGCAGAATTTGTACCTGTAGTCGATAAGCATGCAAATGTATATGGTCACACATCTAAGAGGTGAACGTTATACGTTTTATCCTGTTGCTTTAATGGGCTACAGCTGTTCCTGGTCTGCCATTCAAATACACATAGTCATCATATCACTGCATGACAGACCATACGTAGCCCAATAATACTTTGCCAGCTATGTTCGCTCAAATAATATGCGACTGCACACAATTCATTAAGCTGGGTACAGCATGCACACATAATAACATCAGCTTTAATCCCCATCAACATTTACATTCAGAAAATTCGGCAAATAAGCTTTCTTTACTCTTAATTCTCAGCAGTACTCTTGCACAGTCCCCCCCCCCCCCCCCCCCCCCCCCCCCCCCCCCCCCGGCTAAAGTTTCCACGGTGATTCTTTTAATGCAGTTGGGAGCTGGTCGTGGTGGTCCCTCTGTACCTGGTGTGAAGGATTGCACACTCTAAAAGGCTCCATTACTCCACAACAGCCCCCCCCCCCCCCCCCCCCCCCCCCCGCACACTGCCCCCCCCAACTGGCTTGTGGCTTGAGCAGCATCGCTTCCTTTCAAGAGCTGCGGTATCTTCAGTCCGGATATTAAACAGCAGCAGACGTCTCATACGAGTCTGGTACGAAGAGAGAGGTATGAAGACAAACTGTATAAACACTATCATTGGATAATGAATGGGCTTCTTTTAAGAGGCCGCACTTAATGATGAATTGGGGACATCTGACTTTAATAGCGGCAGACTCCGGCGGTAATGCGGTGCACACCGGTGATTGACGGTACACCGCAGTCTCACCTTTAGACCTCCCGCACGCAACTACGGCCATTATCTACTATTCAATAATTCAGCCCTGCTTTACCAGTGCCAATTAAATTATTAATTCATGCCCTGGAGGGGAAAATACTCAATGTTTTATTGCTGCAATTGAAAGAGAATATTATATATATATATATATATTAAGATAAAGTGGGAAATGCTGTTGGCTACCAGTTAGACAAGACATTTGAGACCATCCACTTTTTTCTCTTTCTTATTTTCGTATTAGGAGGGCTGGTTTTGCTAATGGTGTTGCAGCTGGGTCCCATTTAGCGGTAAACACACTGAAATTTCTGGCGTGAATACGGCAGCCGAATATAGCGCTGTTCTCGCACTGAACCCAAAATGGGTGTATATATTGATGGTTCAAGTAACCGCACGAAGATGGCCCATTAAAAAAAAAAAAATTCGTATGTTTTTGACATAGTTAACTCACAGCTGGGCACCACTGCTATGGTTCTGAAAATGGGAACCGGCTGAAATCAAAGAACGTGCGTACTGTACAGAGAACTGGACTACTGCCATGGTATAGTGGAGATCTGTACTGTGAGGTGAGGGAGTAGGCCGACTAGTTCTGCCCTGTCCTGGTGATGCAATACCCTAATTCCTCTACAACGGCTGCAATATACTGTATAAATAATGTTTTAAAATCTGCTTTGTCATAAGAATTTTCCGGGCTTTCCCTGTGATGTTTTAAAGCATTGACACGAACATAAAAAACATGGAAGGATATAAAAAATATATAGAGTTGGGAGCCAAACGTATAGAGTTGGAGCCAAAATATTCTTCCGCAATAGGCTTGTGCCAATCGGCCTGCACTTGAGGCTGGGAGTTTTTTTTCTCGCTGTTCCAGCTGTAGCCATAAAAAGAAACGCGGGCTGAGTGAGCAGGTGAACAACCGTGAACCTATAAATGTGCAGCCTTCCCCGGTGATCTCATCATTTAATTCCCCTCTCACGAACTCTTCCCTCGAACTGTAATCCCCATACGGAAACATCTATATTACATTCGGTACTGAGAGGCAACATCCATTGATCGACATGACAGAGATATGATTGGGGAGTTTATCAGCCGAGGTTCAGAAAACCGCCTTAAAAGGACCAGCCAGTATTCTCGAGGTGGCTAGACTTCAGAAGCACGCGCTGCATTTTATGTCTCGCGGGTAGCAAAGCAAAGATTTGCCAGGTTTTTTACGAGCCGTTTGATATCTGCTCCAGCACTGCTCGTACTTTCATGTTTGTCAAATGGGTGCATCATGTTGGCTATTGCAACGGCCTACTACTACCAGGGCACAGTATGGTTAACACCCTTTTTAACCGTCGCTGTTACGCTTTCTCGAGTTCAAACGGAGTAGGCCTACCACATGCTACACAAAGTTAAATACATTTTGAGCAATGGGGCAACAACCCGCATTTTAAAAACGTTTAAGTTGCGTAAAGATGTGAACGTCCTATTTCTTTGGGGTCTAAAAACGTTTTTCATCGGGAAAAAATGTATATATGATATATCTGATCTAGACAAATTTACAAAGTAGCTAAAAAGTTGTGGTTTGTGGGGTGGGCATTAAGCATGTTGCAAATGCGTTGCTACCGCGTCGTTGTCACAGCACGTCATTCACTTTACTACAATGTTGTAATAAGTATGAATAGCGTTTTGACCTGGCAAAGTTCTTTTCCCCTTTTTTGCACATTCTGAAACGTTTGCGAAAATGAAATTCAACAGATGCCACAGGGCATATAACGCCTACAAATCATTTCTGAGGCCTGTCATTGTACTTCCTAAAAATAATAGGGCGGCTATGTGTCTGTCGTGGAGACCCCCTCCCCTTCTGTCTGTTTACGTGAACAACGGTGCACGTAAACAGTCCAGTTGCAAGTACGGCCGAACGAATGGTACCACAGCACTAGTACATTACAAGTTTGTTTCAGTGTGGGACTGCAACACTGAGTACTACCGGGGTGGTTGCGCAAGGCAGCAGTGCGCAGGTGATGTACAATTCACTTAACTGTCAAAGTCAGTTGAAGTGACAACTGAGCAGTGGGAGCATGCAAATGTAAATTCTTCACAAGTCCACTTAAAAAGAGCTGACAGTGCAGAAAGCTTGACAGTGCGGAGGCGTGGCGGATCACCCGCAACAAAGCACCGCTAAGGCACGTGCTTACATATCAACAATAGCTATTGCAGGAATGGCCAGTTGTTATGCATTGCCTATTGTTGTGACAGTGTTGCTGCAGTTATGTCCAAACTGAGAAAGCAACATGGCCGAGAAGTGGGCTGAATTTACCTTTTCATATAACCATTTCCTGAATGAAAAAAAAAGAAACTAAGTTACCAAGCCAAATTCGGCTTAAAATGTATTCTCTTACTATCTCGTCCGTTCGAAAGAATAGCAACACTGAAATGCAGCTCTCGTGTAAACAATTTCAAATTCAAGACCAATTTTTAAAATGTGTCAACGCGGCTACGCCTATTTTAGGCATAACAGATATAGCATAAATCAGAGTAATATACGACTCACTTCGTTTCCCTCGTCTTTTCATATTGTGAGAGATCGTAACAATATGTTCACCTTCACGCGCGCGCGCACACACAAATAGACTCGTGTTGTAATAAAGGACCACGCATAATAATATAACCCGTACAAAATACTGCACTTACTTTGTGAAGGTCGAGGTCAGTCTGAGGTAACTGCAGCAACGATAATCCACATAAAAACAACAAAACGGCGATCACAATACCCCAATCCTAAATATTTGGAGGAGGAAAAAAAGGATAAAGCCTCAAGAATTATTGAACACCATTTAAAGATGCTAGCTCTGCTCTTTTTCTGTAGATAAAAAAGAAAACTCCTTTCGCAGTTCGAAACTTTGCACAGTATAACAGTGAGAGAAAAAAATACTTGTCTCCTTTGGATTTAAAGCGATGTTGACTTGACTTCGATGAAATAAATTATGAGGTAATTCACTTCCCAGCTAAATGACTGGGAGATGCTTTTGTCTCGGAAAGCCAGAACTTTTTGAGATGGTTCCACGGGAATAAATCAGTCTTTGGTTTACTTTCCTTTTCCGGTTTTAAAATTAAAAAACGACAGCTGAATTTGTTGAAAAGAATCAACACATTTTCCTTGAATTTTATCTTCGTTTTTGTCTTCTTTTAAGTTTGACCTTTTCCTTTGTGCCTCATTTTTCGTAGATTATACTGCGGCGCCGAAAGACTAAAAAAAAGGGTGTACGGGAAAAGCACGCGGCTTAGGGCAGAAGGAAATATAGTAACACGCGCGTTCACTGTAACCGCGACTCGCCCCGACCAAGTCACTTTAAAATATAAAATTAATACCTTTTCTTTGTCTTATCAAGGAACCCAAAGCTACGATCCCACATCGATTGCAGCGGCGCTTCTTCCGACGTCAACAAACGCAATTAATTTTGGCATGGGTCGGTCCTCCGATGATATCAATTCAGCACCTCATCACTTGGGAAGCTTGAATAAAAAAAACAGTCCAAACTAGACAAAATCAGTCGTTGTACATCCACAAAAAATATGGTTTCCCGCCAAAAGATAATATTTTCGAGCTTGATTTAAAAAAAGGTCAATTCAGTAATATAGACTACGCGTCCGGGGTTGCCTTTGCCAACCAATCCACTTTTCAGGCTACAACGAATGCTCATTCAACAGTCAGCTGCGAATGAAGTATACAATTCTAGCCAAAAAATGGCATCGAATGCACCTTTGCGTTTAGCTTGAGTTGTTGCTCATATGTGTTGTCTTTTGTTTGTTCTCATCTTTGTTTTGGTTATTTTTATAAAGCCGACGGTTGGGTCTGGTGTGCAACCTCTCTCCTCTACCCGCTCTGCAGCCTTCTGTGTGCGTTTAAAACAATCTGGAGATGCGTATTCCAGCGCTCCGAACCCCCCCCTCTCTCTCTCTCTCTCTCTCTCTCTCTCTCTCTCTCTCTCTCGACAGCTCAGACACACGAGGTGACAGCCTCATTGGCTCCTCTGTGTCGCTACGTTACTGACTACTAATTCACTACGAACAAACTCCATCGTTTACTCTCTAACACAAATCAAGCTGGCTTCTCCACGCCGAGAGTGAGTTTACTTGTTCCACCCACGTAAATACTTACGAAGTAGAGACACAGATAGCCTATATATAGAGAGAGATGAGTGACATCGTAGTGAATGTAACTGAGTGATCATTTTGATTTCACGAGTGAACGAACATTGATGATGATAATTATTAGAATGATTTGAACAACTATAATGAAAACAGTAACAACAACAACAACAACAACAATAATAAAATAATAATAATAATAATTTGTTTTCGCTGTCATTAGAAGATAAAGGAAGGCCCAAACTACCGACAGCTTTGGATCTTGGCACGCCAACGATACAATAAAACATAATTCAGGTGTAATTAGAAATGGTCTTAATATTTTTCTCTCTTTTACATGATGCCTGCTGCAGATATCTTCCTATCACTTAAGACGGATTTCCTCTTTATAGTGGCCGAATACTCGTTCAGATAACCCAGCGGTTTGATTGTCAAGTTTAATATAATAAGTACGCAACGGTGCCCCTACTCATTTCGTCTATTTATTTTATTTTTATTTTTTGTATTTTGCTGATATCCGCCCGTGGGCGGCGCTGTTTCCTCGCATCAACATGCAGAGACAGTGACCCGTTGCTCATCAGTGTGCTCATAAGTAAAATGTACGCGGTTTGAGGTCTTCGGATTCAAGATTTTTTTTGTCAGTCTTTGGTTTAAATCTATGGTAGCCTACCAGTAATAACCTTTGAAAGTGCAATGTTTTATCTCAAATACATTTTACGCTTTCAGTTCAACATTTTGCGGCTCTCCCACTTCAGCTTCTCCTGGCTAATGTAATATTTCAGACCAGTAGTTGTCCACTATAACTTCTCCCACAAATTGAACAGATGACCACACGTTCAATAAATTTATTAAAAACCAATTCAAAAACTTTTTTATCCACAATGTTTCGCCTTCCTGTGCTCTTCAGAAGTTATGATCTGTTTTGTACAATTATACAAATTAATTTAGATTTCATAATGTAATCAGATAAAGGCAATCATATTCAATCATCATAATTTAATGATAAGATTACATTTAAAGAGAATCTGTCGGTGTTTGAACAAGGTGCATGTCTGAATGCTGGGAAAATCTAATTTAAATCAAAGCTTTTTCCATTTGCCTCAAGTCAAATGAGAAGTTTTAATTTATTCCTTATCTATTTTGGCAGGGAATTAATGGGTGAATTAATTGATACCCGTAATTTTTCTCGTATTTCAAGACCACTTTCATGAGGGACAGTTTTATCCATTAACGGCTGGTTTAACTGACCATTCCCGAATTAAGTCTTGATTACCGTATGACACGCGCATCTTCCAGGTACGAGAATAGTAAAACTCAAGAAAGGTCCAGGGAAAAAATGAATATACGCGCAGTTAAATATAAAATGGGTGAAATATTTAGAAATGATGTCACGATGATGACGCTCCCTTTATTTTCACACTAATACAGCACGTGCACGACAACATAACTGGTATTAATCTTACTTTCATTTGTTTATATGACTCCAGTGGGGACCACACGTAGGCTACTCTATTAAAACTACTCTATTTGAGCTCATTTAAGGCCAGACAATTTTCTTTGTGGCCCCGTTATGGCCTGTGCGAGTGCAAGTGAGGTGGGTCCTGGGTAATTTCTGCACGGGGGCAGGTGAACTCTTCGTTCCTTTTGCTCCTGGGATTGGTACACCTGCCTCTCGTTTGCAGATATGCATAGAGACGGCGGTGGGGGACAGGGGTGAGCAAACATTCTCCGCGCCCACAGACGTACAGTCCCTGTTTCCCCTTCACTGCGGACGCATACAGCTACTTTCCTTCCAATGTTTTTTTTTTTTCACCTCCTGAAGCCCTTTTCATACTGAACCAGCATCCAGCGCGAGTGGATTTCCCACCCCCATCAATTTGCCGCCATTGCTTTGAAGGTGAAGGTAGGTAAACGCTCACGTTCGTTAGAGTGATTGGTTGAACTAAAAGAAAAAAGCTTTTAGTTCTCACACCTGGTGCGCTGATGATAATAATTGAATTGGACAATCGTGGAGGCGATCCAAGACAAAGGCTGCTCTGAGCACGCCAGGCCAGCGGCTTGAATAAATGCACTGCACTGCTGTCTTAGCACCACATTTAGCATGATGGTAACCCGCACGATGTCAGTTCCAAGACGACGTGCTGAACGCTAACGGACAATTTGCGATTCACCTCGTGCAAACTGTCACATTAGGCTCACGAGAATGTTTACCGCAGTATGTGAACGACCAATAACGGATTTACTCCGGCACTGACGCACACGTGCAGATAGGCATATAGATACACTAGGCCCGTACACAGTAAAATGTCCAGTGTTATTTCAACTCTTAACAAATATTTGGTCCCACTCCGGAATGGGGTGGGACCAAATCAACACTGGACATTTTATTGTGCACTCCCATCCACTGTTATATAGGCACTAGACGAAAACAGAGAAAGATTATTATTATTATTATTATTATTATTATTATTATTATTATTATTATTATTATTATTATTATTATTAAGGATTAAAATGGGAACCCATACACTGGACCTAATACTCCCAAGACACCGGCACAGAGCGGAGGTGGGGAGGGCAAGCTCTTGAGTGACAGCGTGTGGGCCGGTCGGAATGGATTCCTGTCACATTGACGAGCAAGTGATTGACAACTCACTCTTCTCTCCCCATAAAGCCTCGGGGGGGTTAGCGGTGGACGTCTTGTCAGTTTATAAAATGACGGCATCTCGTTCTTCCCCCTAATTTGCGCCTTTGTTGTCGGATTTTTCTGCGCACAATATGCTCCGTGAGCGATAAACAGATAGGCTAGCGTAAACACAGCTCCGCGGTAGGAAAGGCCCGTGTTTGCCCGTTGCCTACTGTCTCTTTTCACGCCAGCTGACCCCACAGACTGGACCTCAAGCTGCCGCCAATTGTCTTGCCAAAGATAAGCAGACAGTAAAGCTTTCTGAAAAGAAAAAAAAAGTAAATAAATGATGTCGCATTTACTCAATCTGTTTTTTTTTTTTTTTTTTTTTCCGTTTCAGAACTATCAAAGTCGTGCAGACCAGACTCGTTACCGTTGCTCAGAACGTCCGTTGAATTACGTCTATGCGAAATCGCACCACGGGCAAAAGAGGCTGTCCTCCTCGCGAGGGCCTGTGGCATTTCCTCAGCTCGCACATTGGAAATCCTTTCCTATTGCGCCAGTTGCGAGTCTGCGTGTTCAAAAGAGATAAGGTTCCTGCCGGCTGAAGGAGCTGAGTCCCCATTGTACCGATGTGCTTGGCTCCACGCTCAGCGTCGGCTATTACTGAGCCTCAATTAAAGGCTGCAACACACACTGCCGCTATTTATGGTGAGCGGTGAAAGCAAGTATATATTTCCTTAGAAATGAGATTCTAGAAATGGGATGCTGGGCTTGGTAGAAACAAAGTGGTGCCTCAAAACAGAATGATTGGAAAGCTGTCATAGCAGTGGAGAGAGAGATGGCAGTCTAATTCAGTGATAATGTTGTTTTGAAAAAATCAGGGGAACATATTAACTGCATAATTACCTCAAAGTTTAAGCTTTTCTCATGCTTTTTTTTTTTTTTTACTTCGCAGCACAGTCCAACAATTCGTTTAATTCAAGTGAGTCACTGATGTCACGTCATAACTCAGCCCATTTTCAGGATGCCATATTCTACCATCACTAGCTTTGGAAACTTTTGTTACAGAACTGAAATACTTTATTCCGCAACATCTGATATTTACAGTGAGTTCAAATAGCTCACGTGTACACAGCACACTGGTAGAGTGCTTTTAACTCTAACAGTGCTGCCTTTTGACTCTCTCAGAGTTGATTTAACACTGGTAATTTTGCTGTGTTCCCATGAGGTCAGTATGGCGATAAGGGCTAGTAGAAGAAGGGATGCTTCACGAGAATGTGATGCGTGTGAAGATCATAAGTATGTCAGGAGATGAAAGAGGAAGTTCACTAGTATGGGTGTGATGCGTGTGAAAGTATGTCTGCATTTGTGTGCGTAAATGTTAGTGTATGTCAATCTCTGTATATGCTGTGTGCGTATTTCTCACAATGTGTATGCTTGTAAGTGTGAGTTTACATATGCATGCAGTGCGAATGTGTGCATTTGACTCAGTGTGAATGTGTATGTTTGAATAATTGTCTGTTTACATTGTGTGTGTCTGTGTGTGTGTGTGTGTGTGTGTGTGTGTGTGGGAGCATACACTGTAGGTACCTGTGTGTGCATGTATTCTGTAAGCTGTGAATTTTCCCAGGGAGTTGGCAGGACTGCAGCTGTAGATAGTGCAGAGAAGGGGGATGAGGCTCCGCATTGCACTGTGAGCATCTGTTACTCAGAGAAACCGCAAAGAAATAAGGAAGGGCTCTACTCTCTCTCTCTCACTCTTTCTGGCACACACACACACACACACACACACACACAAACACACAGACACATGCATGTGCAAGCACACACATACACACACACACACACACACACACAACATACAAATGCATGCACACACACATACACATACACACGTGCGCATGCACACACACACATACCCATGAATGTGCACACACACACACACACACACACACACACACATACAAATGCATTTGCACACTCACATGCACACGCACGCGTACGCACACTCACACTCACACTCACACACACACACACACACACACCCCTACCCTTTACTGTAATAGCTGGTGGAGTGGCGTAAGCCTGGTCTCAGTGCCCACTCCCTCCCAGGCAGACGAGCAGCTGGTTGCCTAACGGAGCAGTCCCAGAAGCAGGGCGAGACTCTCAGCGTGAGATTACCAGCTGGAGAGTCTTACTCTCCCCCTCAGCAGCCCTCAGCTGGCGCAGCGGCCTCGCCACGCCGGGGCCCGAGCGCACCGGCGCTGCTCAGGTGCGCACAAGGGCGTCCCAGCGGCCATCGCGGGGAAAGGGCGAGGAGATGGATTTTAAAGGTTTGATTTCGGGGTCGTGGGCCCACTTCCAACCTTTCCGTGATTGGTTCCTTGGCCTCTTTACCGTGACAGGTTGTGTTAGGGTTAGGGTTAGGGTTATGTACATACACATACATCCAGATGTAGGGTATGTGTATCTTCTGTAATAATAATAATAATAATAATAATAATAATAATAATAATAATATGTTTTCATTCATGATCTGAAAGTGCTAAGGTGTAATAGATGTAATCAAAGCATAAAAACGGTTCAAGGCTGCCAAAAAAATGAGCAATGATCAAACTTACAGCGCACAATGAGCTTAGCTTTCCTGACATCACGGCTGAAAGGGTATTTTAGATTTTTGTCCCTCTGTGCATGGCTGTGCCCCATTCTATCTTCACCCCCCATACCCCGGCCTCCAACTGCCCCCCGCCCCCCCCACCCCCCCCGGCCCCCCCCAAGGCCCCCCTAGCCCGCAATTCCACCACTAGCCCTGCCACCACACCTGCGCTACCCTGAGGGCCTGCTGGGTGACAGTTCCTTATTGCGGCGCAGTGTGTGTGCAGATAAGGGAGGGGGGGGGTCACCAATCTCCCTGAGCCACCGGTTATCACCCCCCACAGCTGTGCCCAAACCGCCCCCCCCCCCCCCACCCACCCCCCACATCTCCCCCCCTACAGGAAGTATGCTTGGGGAAGGGGAGCTTTTCAAAAGAGATAACAAATGGCCAATGACAAGGAAAACCCCAACCCCACGCCCCCCCCCCCATGCCCCCCCCCCCCTTTTCAACAATCTCACAGACTGGTAAACTCTTGGCAAAACTAGCAGCAGTGAGTCTGCTAGCTGTAACGGGCTGCCACAGACCAAATGTGGTAGCTGGACAAAAGGGGTGCTGTATTGTGGGGTGGGGGGGTGGGGGGGGGGGGGGGTGAGAGAGTCAGGGCCCTGAGAGAGTGAGAGGGGTGAGGGAGTCATCATATGATGATTCCAAGGGTCCTGACTGAAAGGAGCCCTCAAAATATGTTAGAATATCGGATTTTGGGGGGCTGTGGGTCTCCCATTGTGAGATCTTTTATGGAGCCCAAAGTCCCTCGAGATGCCGCTGCTGGAGAACGCCTTCACCTGTTATTCTGTCTCCTTTTTTTAATATCTGTGAAATACATATGATGTTTAGGGCCGAGGCTATTTATAGAGGGCTTATCACTGAAACTTTCACGCAGCTCGTTTATCTGATGGGGAAGAAAGCTCCAGCAGCTTGGGCTCTAATGTTTCAGTCAGGAAACCCGTTAAAAATTCCGACTTGGATTATTGTTTTTTTTTTTTTTTTGGTAACTGTTTAGTTTCACAAGTCTGAGTGATTTGTGAAGCTTTGTCGAGAGTGTTCCTGTGATTGGCATTAATCACCACATGCACAAAAAAAAAAAAAAAAAAACCCAAACAAAAAAAAAAAAAAGCTCTCTTCCCCAGCTCGAGAAGTCAAAAGAGAAAAGACTGGAAAAAGACAGAAAAACACGCCTCGCAAAAGTCCCTCCCTGGTTTTCATTGCTCACACATTTTTAAACAGGATCCAGAAAAACGGAGAACGGTCCAAAGCTCAGGGCCTCAGCATGTGTTCTATGAAAATGACTCCTGCCTCCTGACTGTGGAGAACAGGAGTGATCGCGTGGTTTTGAAAGCACGTGAACAAGTCCAGCGTGCCCTGGGTCGGGTGTAGGACTCACCCCCATGCACAGTGAGGTTCAGCCCAGGCTGCTGTCAGGTTTGGCTATTTAACAGGACCTCTGCTACCTCTCCACACCCCCCTCTCAGGGGCCCTGACGCCAGGGCCTTGTGATAAGCTTCACCGTCCCATCCCAGCTCTGGCTCAGGACCGTTTGGGTCAGAGCCCCCCGGCTCTCTGCCCCCAGCCCCCGCTTAGTTTACTACAGGAAGGGAGCTTCCAACACAAATCTCTCTGACAGTAATGGAACCTTCTACAACAGTGTTTCTCAACCCTGGTCCTGGGCACCCTCTGCCCTGCATGTTTTAGATGTCTCCCTGCTCCAGCACACCTGATTCAAATGAATGGGTCGTTATCAGGCTTCTGCAGAGCTTGATGATAACGACCTATTCATTTGAATCAGGTGTGTTGGAGCAGGGAGACCTCTACAACATGCAGGGCAGTGGGTCCCCAGGACCAGGGTTGAGAAACACTGTTCTACAATGTACTGTAAATATTTTTTTTAATGCTTTGGAAAATATCATGATGAATGTATTTCAAAGAAATGTGTTTTTTAAAGGTCGATCTCAAGCTTTGAAAGCAGAAAAAACAGTAAAAGATTAAACATAAAAGTATGCCTTTCACCTCAACTTGCCCCTCAGACAAATCTGGAACACAGATTTGGGGTAAAATATAAAACAAACCGATAAAAAAACCAAACAATTTGGCAAGAACTCAGTTTGTAAAATAAGTAAATAAAACAGGTAAAGATAAATAAAAACAGGATTGAGAAACACTTTCTGAAAGGGAAGTCTATCCTCTCCAACTGTCACTGCGGAAGGAAACGCTGAGGGCAGCTTTGCGTGTTGCTATAACCCGAGCCTCGTTCCGCACACAAGCTATAACCAGCATCAGATGGTGCAGAAGAAATGTTTGGCTGGTCTTTCGTTCCACTTTCCTTCACTGCGAGCGTGTACTTCGGCAACTTTTGGGTTTTCCCCAAAACAGTGCGGCGTGAGCCCTGCTCACAGTCTGGGACTGTGGGAAAGGGGTGTGTGCGAGTAAAAGTGCTCCCTTTGGCCCCCGTGAATGTTTTCACCGTCACGACAACGAGGGATCACTGCCGGTTAATCTTTTTCGAGACCCGAAAAACGACAACAGAGGGAAAGGCAGGCAGTGAAAGAGGCAGTGTTTTTTATGAGGGGGGGGGGGGTTGAACCAAAAAAAAAGGGGAAGACTTACCCCCTGGGTTTGTCCCGGTCACCCTAAAGAAGCAGGGTGAGCTGGAGGAGAGCACCCTGTGCGCCAGGCGCCTGTCCAGTATCCTCCTGTGATTGGTCAGAGTCACCGTCGGAATCCTCGGGGGGTCCCGGTCGGCCACGGAGGGGGCGCTCCCAAAATCCGACCTCCTTTCCTTTTTGAGGTGAACCTCGGCAGTTATTTTCTTCATTCTGAGGGGGGTGGTGGTGGGGTGGTGGGGGGGGGGGGGGGGGGTTAAAGCGGCCCCCGATGTCCGGGTCACGCGTACGGCCGGGAAGGACGAGGCCCCAGCCGGGAGACGACGGCGGTTGAGAAGGCGCCGGCCGGCGCGCTCCAAGGCTCTCCCTCGCCGTCACGACGCCGTTCGGTTCCCGAAAAACCCGCCGCGCTCTCCGCTGGATCGCCGGTGACCGCCGCAGCCCTGCCGGAACCTTCTCTCCCTCCCTGGCCCCCCCCCGGTAACCGCAGCCGGCGGCTCTGCTCTCCGCTCTGTCCTCCGCGGCGGGAAATGATGAAAGGGAGAAAAAAAGGCTCCCTGCTTTTGCCCTTTTCTCTTTCTCCCCTTATCTTATTTTTTCCACGGGCCGTTTCTAATTAACCTTCCGTGTTTTTCCCCTCTGTCTCGCCTCGTCTTTGTCCAGTGCTCTTCAGATCCGAGATCTGCGACGGCTCCACTAATGACAGGGGAAGCTCTTAATTAGGAGATCCCCCTCCCCCTTACCCTCCAGTACTCTCTCTCTCTCTCGCTATCTTTCTCTTTCACTCTCTCTTTCACACACACACGCTGTCTCATTAACTCATTCCATCAAACAAACCCCATCGGGCAGATGTTAAAGTTGGTTAAAAAAAAAAAAAAAACAGACCTGGCCAGCTTGCCTGTGCGTCCACATTAAAGGAGGAGAACCACGTGCGTTTCTGAATCTGTTTCTGCACCTTGCTCCGGCGATGGCCCTTTCTCCTCGGGCACGATCGAACGTGTGAGTGGGAGTGTGCGTTGTTTGTCTGTGTCTGTGTCTGTGTGTGTGCGTGTGTGTTAGAGATTGTGTGTGTGTGTGTGTGTGTGTGTGGGCTTGTCCCTCAGTGAAAAGAGTGGGCAGGGTGCACCCGGGCCCAAGGGGAAGCTGAATAGTGCTGTGTTGTGGTGATAGCGCGTAGCCACTACCGCTCGACCTCCCTCCAGGCTTCCTCTGTCAGGAACCAGCTGTTACCGCGGGCAACGCCGTCTTCCTCTTCCCTTCGGACACGAGGGCGATTCCTGTCCGAGGGCTTCCTCCCGAGCCATCTTTGCAGCGGGCCGCCTCTGCCGCCGCGATCCCATCCGGCCACGTCATTGGCTGGCAGAAAGGGGAGGAGCCTCGTTATGGCCCGGTCGAAGGTGCGTGACGTGCGCATTCTGAGTGTTCCCGCTCCCTCCCCTGTGCCCCCCCCCCCCCCCCCTGCCCACACCCCCAATGTCCGCCTGCCCGTGTGAACCTTGCTTTAGCAACGGATATACCCCTGAGTCCTCTGATCTCAGGACACTGGAGCTGCAGTGCACCATGGGTAACGAGCTCCAGATTCAGACATAAACCGAAGGCAACCCGCAGGACTCAATGCGAAATAACCAGGGATGCTGTGAGACGTGGATAAATGTAAAACAGACGCCACCATCCCCACCATTACCACATACCACAACCCCCCCCCCCCCCCCCCCCCCCCCCCCCCCCCAAAAAAAAAAAAAAAAAAGAAACGAGAAACAAAAACACGGGGGTCTGGCCAAAATGAGCGAAGGGGAACCTGTTTTGAAGAAGTGGAGTCCTGTGTGTGTTCACATGCCCTTGACAAACCCCCCCCCCCCACCCCCCCCCAACGAAGGCACACGCAGACTTGTTGTCTCTCCATCAAAACGAAACTGCCTCACACAGATGGCGGGACTTTAACATTAAGGGACAGCCTCCCCTGATAAAAGATGTTTACTGCACCTCAGTAATTTCCTACAAAGTCCCCCCCCCTCCCCCCCTCGGTCTTATAAATGCATAACTCCCCTTCGGAGCAGTGTTTCCCCACTGCCTGCAAAAAAAAAAAATGCATGGGAAGAGGTTACAAAACTTTTACAACGAGGTTTTAGAGTACCTGGGAAAATGCATGATCGTCAGTGATTTTGATTTTGGGCGGGCAATAAATCAGACGCCTCCAGCGGCGACAGGGCCCGACAGGGCCGAGGAAATGACTTAACTTGCGGTGGCCATCGCTGAGGACTCACGGCGGAGAGTTATAGTTCTGCTGTCCGTCGCCAAGTAGTTATTTCCCCTTTTTTGCTCGAAATTTGCCAATATAAACACAGCAGATGCCCTTCAAGAAATGTGCTTTATATTAAACGAGTTTGTGCAGATTCTTTCCCTTGCATTCTTCTTCCTTATTTGGGGGTGCCCGTTTTCAACAGTGGGCCTGAGCTGTTCTTCTGCGCCCCCCTGCCCCCAAACCCATCCCCCCCCCCCCCCCCTCGCCAATTCGGGAGGTCGGGGACTGCAACGCGTCTGTCACCTTGCTCTGTCAGCCAGGACCGGCGCGGGTTCACTGAGATGTGTGAAGCTGAACCAACGGCTTCTCCACCGGCTGCTTCGTAGCACTCAACACTGCAGTCCAGCGGCTAAGCCGTCTCTGCCTCACAGAACTGCACAGCTGGGCTCTCTGACACACACACACACACACACACACACACAGATTGCAAGGTGACCAAGTTAGCCCCACAGAGTGAAGCTTTTCCCTCTCCGGGTGACACCATGGCCAGGCTGCGGTTTCACTGTCCCTAGAAATGCAGGTCTTAACTGGGTGTGCCACTCTGGAACCCCAACTCTGGAACCCCAACTCTGGAACCCTACTCTAGAACCTCTGGAACCTTTCCTCTGAGAAACACTCACACAGACTATGAAGAAATGCTAAACTAGCTAAACTACTCTGCCAAGGCCTGTTTCCTTGGTGGCTGAAAGACTGATATGGGAACTGCTGCGCACTGCTCAGGGGTGGCAGGGCGGGATAATGGCGGAGGGGGGCGGGGGGGCTTGCAGGTTTGATTCCCGAGTGGTGCGCTGCCCTTGTGCCCCCTGAGCAGCGCGTTTACCCAGAATTCCTTCAGTAGAGTGTCCAGCTGTTCAAACGGTTTGTATCTACGAAGCTTTCTGCTCAGTGCTCCAGAGTCATAGAGAAACACATGCAGTACCAGGGTGGATTTAAAAGCTGGGTCGCCCCCCCCCCCCCACCCCAAACAAAAAAAACCCTTTTGATTTTTTTTTTTACTTCAACATGCCAAATTGTGGAAGTCTTCATTCCCCCCAGATGATGAACCGTAGATCTCACATCATTATTCGTGATATAGAAACTGCTCTGTATAAGGGAGTATCGGTTGGGAAGGGGTGAGAGTTACAGGGTGTTTTCAATTCAGTTCAATTGAATTTTATTTGTATAGCACTTTTTACACAGAACTGTCACAAAGGCACTTTGTAGCAAGACAAGAGGGTGCCCGTTGTGTGAATAAAGGTCAAGGTCGCGGCAAACCGGCTTTTCTGCAGATGTTTAATCGTTTTCCAGATTTCTCCACTATCCAGGCCTGGCTAGACGTCTTCTTTGGTGGTTTTTCCTGAATATAAATCAAACACATCAGTTAAAAATGAGGCCTGGCTCCACTGCGCGATGTAACAGTTTAAATAATTCAAACTGCACGAAGAAAACAGAAACCGGGTGAAACCATGAGGTTCATGACCCACCAAAATGTACATTCAATTAAATAAAAAAGTAAAAAAATTCACTCGTGTGGATAAATCTGTTGCGCGTTTAGCATGCGTTTCAGTGATTTTACAGGACGCGGTGCTGAACACAGGCTCCTTATGCCTCTCTACAGGCAGGGATATCTCCTCACAAGATCACTGGATCCTTCACGGGGAAACACTGCCGGTACCACACGCTCAACACGTGAGCTCACCGTGTAATCGCGTGTTCTGTGAGACCCGGGGCTCGGGCCGACGTTCGGGTCAAGATGGTTCTGCTGGATTAGCGTTGAGGACCCGGGTGGAGGGTTCTCCTCCTCTGTTCTCCTCTGATGTTGACAGGTATCAAATGAGTTTGGGGGCGTGGAGGGGGATTGGGGGAGGGGGGATGGGGAGGAGGAGGAGGAGGGTGCTGGGGAGACAGATAATGATTCGCTCGTAATCACATTACCCCAGTTCTGCCGGGGCGCCCCTATCAGCACGACGCTGGGACACGAGGCGGTTTTTTCCCCCCCCCCCCGCTGAGATAAAGGTTTGGGATTGGTCGACGGGAGCGTGCGGTATCGGAGCGAGCGAGCGAGCGGGCGGCGCTGAGGGCGGGCGGGCGAGCGAGCGACTAACCCGACCTTATCTCCGCCGGCGGCCGGCCGCTCACCGCCACTCACCGCGCCTGACGCCTGACGCGCCCGCGCGGCCCAACGGAGACGGAAGGCTGGGCCCGGCGTGTCAGATAGAGGCCCTCTATCAGCCCCAAACAGGCTCCTCTTGCCAAACGTGAACACAACGGGAGACAAGGCTAGGGGTTAATTAATCCTGTTAACTCACGATCGAGGAAACACAGAAAGAAAGCAGGAATTCATAATTAAAAGACGAGGAGAAATACCCATCCCTATTTTTTTTTTTTCCTCTTAAGGTTTAGTTCAGCCTGTTAATCTTTTTTTTTTTTTGGTCTGAATCACTTTTAAAAGGACTTTTCTGAAATGGGTGCTAGCATGGAAATGGCTTTTCTGAAACGGGACCTGTCATCTTTGTTTAAAACGACAGTGTTGAGAGATCAGAAGTTTATTGCACTTAACAGTTTCGGTTCATCAAACAAACCTAATTGGAATTTGAAAATAATTCAAATATCATTTCTGGCACAGATGATAAGCCTTTCAAAATGAGCCCCAGGGGAAAAAAAAAAAAAAACTGTTCTGCTGGGGCAAACAGGTCCAAGCACACGGGGCAGGTCAACGTGTCCCGCAGGTCCTGAAACACAAATCATCCAAACCGAGGCAGGAAATTTAACAGGATCAGATTTGCGAGAGAGCTGAGGCGACGCGTACGGCAGCAACAAGCTCCTGAGGGAACAGGACAGGCGTGTGGCTCTGGGCAGCAGCAGCCAGCAGCAGGCTTCAGAGAAGGCTAACGCTACACCTGCGAGGTGCCCCGTCGATGCGCCTGCCCTGCTCTCAGACAGACGGATACCCGCGACCCTGGACCTTGCACCTGCCCCCTCCTGGTAAATGGTAAATGGACTGCATTTATATAGCGCTTTTATCCAAAGCGCTTTACAATTGATGCCCCCGAAAGAGCAGTTAGGGGTTAGGTGTCCCCCCGACACCCCCACCCCACCCTCCACTGCCAGACAACGCTTTTCGGAAACGATAGCCATCGTGGCCCCCCCCTTCCGTTAATTCCAGGTCACAATGCTTTTCGGTTTATTCGGTTAATTCCAGGTCACGTGACCAGGCTGTCGCGTTCGCCGCTCGCGCTTCCGGCGTAGAGAAATTTACGCCGCGGCCGGTTCCGGCTCTCTGGGATTCGTCCGCCGCCCGTCCTTCTGAAAGCGGCCGGAGGTCAGCGGCAGGCTGGGAAAGCCGGCCGCTCGGTCGATGCGTTTCTGACGCGGCGTGCTCTTTCCGAGCCGCATAAAAAAGGAGACGGCGCGTACCTGGGGAAACTCCTCGGGGAAAAGATTCCAGCGGCGTCGACTTGGGGACATCTATCGAGGGAAACGCGGGACTTTCCTCAAATGCACCCTCGCTTGCGGCAACGGGGATTCCCGGATTCACCCCCCCCCCCCCCCCGGCATTCGGTGCACACCTGCTTGGCACAGCGAGCCTCTCTAAACGTCCGGATCTTAACCGAACTCTATAAGTTAAACTGTCCCCATCTGTCACAACGCAGCCTCGCACAGATGCACGCTGGGGCTTCCACAACAAGCTTGGCGCGCATTCAAACACTGTCAAAGCGCACCTGCTGAATTAAGTACTCTCTCTCTCTCTCTCTCTCCCTCTCTCTCCTCACTTCCCTCACTTCCCTCTCTTTCTCTCTTACATACACAAACAAACACGTGTGCACACGCACCGGGTCTTCACTGTCTTTTCTCTCTCTCTCTCTCTTCTCTCTCTCTCTCTCCTTACCTTCCTCTCTTTCTCTCTGTTCCACACAAACACGCAGACACACACACACGTGCGCACACATTCGCGTGTGTTTACGGAGGCAGTGTGTGTGTCAGATGCTGTTCCGTATTAAACCCTCGGTACCGCGGCAGTATGTGCATTCTGTGTGGCTGTGCCAGAAAGCGTGTTTCTCTGATGGAAAGGCTGTATGGCTGTGCCAGAAAGCGTGTTTCTCTGATGGAAAGGCTGTATGGCTGTGCCAGAAAGCGTGTTTCTCTGATGGAAAGGCTGTATGGCTGTGCCAGAAAGCGTGTTTCTCTGGTGGAAAGGCTGCATGCCGTGTTGTCTCTCTCGGTTCTGCGCTGAGCTCACTGGTGTCAGGGTACCCCATGCTGGGCATACGCACTCCAGGCCAGTCGGCACACTGCCAACCAGCAAATATTTTATTTGCTTACATGTTTTGCAGTGGTTTTAATTGTTCTTTTTCCATGCTTACACTGGTTAAGCCAAACCAGCAACAAGACGCATTGTTTTTCTATGTCTGTGTGTGTCTGTGTGTGTTTCTGTGTGTGTGTGTGCATGCGTGTGTGTTTTTGTGTGTATGTTTGTGTGTGTATTTGTGTGTATATATGAGCATGTATGTGTGTGTGTGCGTGTGCATGTGTCTGCGTGCGTATATGCATGTGTGTAAGTGTGTATGAGTGTGTGTGTGTGTGTGTGTGTGTGTGTGTGTGTGTATATGAACGTGTGTGTGTGCGTGTAGCAGGGTAGAGGAACACACTGTCTCAGGTGTGTGTCTCCATCCCCCATCGTCTCTTCCCTTGCATCCCTGGTCTGCTGCTGCACGTGCTCCGTTCCCCTGGAAAAGGAGACAGGTGGAGCTGAGGGTACCCCACTGAGCACGCCCCCCCCCCCCCCCCACACACACCTCCCCCACAAACCCCCCACACAAACCCCCACGCAGATATGTATGACAGCTCTCCGCAGAATCACGGACAGATGTGTGGACAGAATGTCGTAAATACAAGTGTGCCAATGACTACTCATCGAGTCGCCATTGGCACGAATCAAATAGATCTCTGAAAAACTGTTTCAATATCATATGACATTACATAAGGCGCGTATTAGTCACGCTGTGTTTGGAGTAAACCTGAATAGAGAACTGATGTACTGAACTGATAATGGAAACTGGCTATTTTTTTTTGTTGTCAAATTCAACTAATGTTTGAGTTTGGCAAACACTCACCAAAGTATTCAGATGGAAACTTGGAGCCATGCACTCACATATGTACAGAAGCATACATGTATGCGCACACACACATGCACACACACACATACACATACATACACACACACACACAGCATATATAATATGTTACATAGCAATGATAGGCTGAAAAACCTGACTCAGTAAATTTTGCTCCTCTGGTGTTCTAGCATCAGCATCATCTCATCCTCCTGGTGTCTTCTAACAGCCTCACGTTGTTGCTGAAACTCTTATGAATATTGCCAAACTGTCATTTTGCTTGGAACTCTTTGGTGTCCAGCCCCCTCCCCCCCCCTCCCCCGCAGACTCTGTCTTGGATCTTCCTAACCTGGCCACAAGGCAAGGGATCATGGGTATTGCTTAGTGTGCAACAGCTGCCGTTGAGTAGGATCCCCAAATTACTCACGTAGCGGTACTGGGCAAAAGGAACAGAGCAGAATCACAGCGGATGCACAGAGACAAGGTTCTCTCGCCCCAGTCAGCTAACAAAGGTTCTCTTTGGCTAACACGACTCCCACGCTAGCAGCGCGAGCTCCACTTCGTCGGCCATCTTTGCCATCCCCGATCCCTCCGAGGAAAACTCATGAATCAGTCCAGATAACAGGCTTTAAAAAAAAAAAAAATTAAAAAAAAAAAAAAACATTTAACCATCCTTAACCATCCCTTAAGGTAAATGAAAAAGTGCTTTTTTAAAAAAAAAAAAACAATAAAAAAACGAGATTGTGAACAAGGACACAGCACCCTGCCCTTACACACCCCTAGAATTTAACTGCAGCCAATTAGCTCAATAGCTTTCATGCCAGATTGTGCACCAGGGCCATGAATTATTCATGTGCATGGGACAGTCGAAAAAGGTCATTGTAGAAAAACCAAACAGAGAGAGAGAGAGAGAGACACCTGTTTTTATTTTATTGAAAGTGCTGAATAAATTATCTTTTACAGCCCGAGTCTTAACTCTTTAATGGTCTGTGTTTTTTTTTTTCCTCTTTCTTTTAAAACGAACTGAAAAAATAAAAATGAGGAAAAAAAATCTTATTAATGTTTGCATATTTATCATATTTGGTTCCACTGCCATTTAATTTCTAGTTGATTCATGGGAGTGACCATCAATGCAGACTGCTTTTTCAAGGCCTGCGTGTACATAAAACATGTGGCATCAGAACTCTTTGCTGAGGTGAAATTGTGTTAACCTTTAACCTCTCCGGGTCAGTCGGGGCACTCGCCACAGTGTCTTTAAGTACGTGTTTACACAACCGCCATGGTGAGGGCCATGACCTTTTCCTGAACGTGTGACCTTGAAAAAATTTAAGCTGTAATTTCTGTCTTTGCGACTTTAGGCAATCTAATTCCAGTCACTGGTCATAAGCATGTGTAAGAACTGGACAAATTATATAATTAGGGACCAACTGAAAAGCTTGTTGATACACGGGTCAGAGTTTCTATACAATTGTATCCAAAAAGGGCTGGGGTGGGTGCACGTTTTTGTTCTAGCCCAGCACTAAAATACCTGAATCAACTAATCAAGCTCTTGATTAAAGACCATAATTAGTTCAGTAGCTGAATCATGTGTTACGGTGTTGGGAAGAAATAAAGGCTTGAACCCACTTTGGCCCTTCTCAGATAACAAGTGCTAACTGAATGATTAATTGAGAGGATTAAGG
This sequence comes from Anguilla japonica, assembly GCA_025169545.1. Lineage (NCBI taxonomy): Eukaryota > Metazoa > Chordata > Actinopteri > Anguilliformes > Anguillidae > Anguilla > Anguilla japonica. The sequence goes on along the minus strand of CM045887.1, from coordinate 57,275,279 downwards.
TACCACAATGTGCTGTTTGCTTAGCAAATGGCTTCAGAAAGTCTTGCACTGATCTCTTGGTGTTGAAGGATAGAACTACACAGGTATACGTTTCCCTTAGTTTCCAGTATTCCTCATAACAATGAAATGAGCAAAGCATCTATAAAGCAAATACTTCATTAATTAGTATGCAACTGTGGCAAGGCTCAGTTGCATACTGATAGCATAGCAATTGGAAAAACCGCATTCTCCAGCTACCCATTTCGCGATGTTCGTAACACCAGAAGTCAGTTGCTATTTTTGATACCGTCAAGGGAATCGATAACACGGCACCTGATACCCAATACTGATGTCAGGTTGTAGCAAAAAAGGTATTTGTGAAGCGGTGCGATCT
>CM045887.1:57259906-57269906 GCA_025169545.1 Anguilla japonica | reverse complement strand
GCTCCCTGGCTTCTGCGATAAGAAGCAGGAGGTGTGTGGGAAGCACTGAGAGGTATCTCGTGCGCAGATGTGATAAGTGAGCTTGGCACAGATAACCTACAGCCCTCCTCTCCATACGGCCTCATGCAGGCCGTCTCCCAGTCCCTCTTTGTGGGTGATTTACTGGATAACCAACCCACTGTAGAATGAGCAGTAGGATTTTTTTTTTTTACCATTGAAATAATACGGTTTTCTCATAGAAATGGAAACTGGAGAATGCATAACTTCCTCACAGTGATGTGCACAGTGAAATCAGCTTTATCTCCTAATGAATGAATGAATGAATGAATAAATAAATAAATAAATAAATAAACTAGAGTAAACATTCTTTGCAAATCTAGTCATTAGCTTTTTTCTTTTCAAGCGCTTCTATGGCTTGTCATGGCTGATACAAATACAATATACCTCCTTCATAATGTGATTTCCATTTATACGCCTGGATGTTTACTGAAGCAACTCAGGGTACCCTACCGTAGTATTTCAGGATTTGAACTTGCAACCTACCTTGCAGAGCAAATGTGAATTTCCTAAACACCACTGAATATTGACTTGTGGAAGTGCTGCTTTGGCAAAGAAAGTGGACTACTTAAACTATGTGCAAACTTTCTTCCTCTCCTCCTGCTACTAAATCAAGTGATTATCTTGGAAACAGGCTGCAGCAGATTTCTGTGACCTGTCGAACCCTTCCATATGGGCAGTAAGGCCCAGCTGGTGTCTGCTTTTGGTATTTCATCAACACACAGACACACAGACACACACACACACAAACACACACAGGCACACACACACACACACACACACAAACGCACACAGGCACACACACACACACACACACACACACAAACACTCACACCCACAATCACACACACACAAACACACACAGGCATACACACACACACACACACAAACGCACACAGGCACACACACACACACACAAACACACACAGGCATACACACACACACACACAAACGCACACAGGCATACACATGAACACACACACACACACACACACTCACACAGGCATACACATGGACACAGACACACGCATACTCACACCGGCATACACATGGACACACACACACACAAACATACAGGCACACACACAGGCATACACATGGACACACACACATACAAACACACAGAAATACACACGCACACGCAAACACACACACACACAAACCCAATGGGACTTACATACACAAACCCTCACATACTCAAACCCTCACGCACACACACACCTCACACAGTGACAAAAAAAAAAAAAACAAGCCACACACTCCCTGCCGGCACAAAGGAAAACACGCCGTGGTCTGGTCCTCACTACTGCAGTCCGGTGTCATGTGGGGGTGGAAGCAGGTGGAGCAGTAGAAGCCAGCGTCACCGAGCAGCTGTTGTGGGGACCGGAGAGGACACACATTTGAGAGGAAATATGTTCGCCGCTGCATTCGGAAAACCAGGCGAATGCCAAATGATTCGAGCTACAGCCACCCACTAACCCATCTCTTATTCCTCTTACTACCTCTGCGTGTCAGCACGCAGAATATTCACCAGCCCTGAGAAGCAGGTGGCTTTGTTGATGCTAATGCCACCTGTATAATTAAGACCATCATTTTTATTTTTTATTTTTTTGGCTTGTAATGCCATGGTGGCTGACACAAGATTGTTCTACCCACTCAATCTGTCACTGTTTTTTTTTTGACAGTGGGGGAGGGGGGTGGAGAGAGAGAGAGAGAGAGAGAGAGAGAGACAGACAGCGAGAGAGAAATTAACTGCTTCACCTTTTACAGCACACAAACACCCAGTGCTGTCAGGTATACAGGTGTACTCCCGGAGAACGTTTGACCTGGCGGCCATTCTCGTCCTTCACTCGCCCTATTAATTTATGAGAAAAACCATCCAGGAAATATTACCGGGCCAATTAATGTCGAAAAAAGGCTGGAATAAACTCATCACTTCTCATTGTGATTATCAGCGCTGTTACATCCATTCTCCCTCTGCTTAATACCAGGCCCGGCCAGCGGAGGATGGGCTCCCTCTCTATAACCAGGCTCCTCCCGAGATTTCCTCTCACGGGGGAGTTTTTTTTTCTCACCATTGCTTGACAATTTTATTCTTCCCACCAGGGAGTTTTTTTTTTTACCTCACTGTCTGCTTTTAGGAGGTTCAGTCCTGGTTTTTGCCCAATTTTTCCTTCTGTTACTCTGTAAAGCGTCTTTGTGACAGTTCACTGTAAAAAAAAAAAAAGCGCTATACAAATAAAAAATTGATTTGATTATCCCACAGTAAATGACGGTGTTGTTTTTTTTTTTTTTTACTAAATACAGCTTCAATCCACGCGCCATAATCGTTAGCGAAGAAGAAAGCCAGGGGACGCAGCGCTTACTGACAGGTAAACGATAGCTTAGCTCGCCGCGCGACGATGCCGGAAAACTTTGCTTCAGCTCAGCCAATCCCTCAGTCGGGTTTGCATCTAGTATCTACGGTGTATCGACCAACTCCCCATCCCTCATTCACACAGGGGGGACCTCTCAGTTTGGCAGGCGTGCGGCAACTGCAGCCTGGGGGGGGGGGGGGCGAATGGGGGTTGCTGTGCGTTTGAATGTACTTGTCATGGGAAAGACTCCACATCAAAAAGCGACAGAACTGCGAACGACGTCGGTTTGTAACTACAAAAGGCGTCTCGCCGTCGCCCGAGTGGAGGACTGGCATTGAGACGCGTGGCGGCTTTTGATTCCTGATGCGAGAAGGAGAACGTATCAGCACCTGAGGGAGGGGAGGGGAGGGGCGGGGCGGGGCGGCGCCGAGCGGACCTCTGAAGGGGAAAGGGGGGTTCCTAACTCTGCGCTTACTGTCCCGTTCGGAGGGTAAAGCGCTCTGGGTGCTTCCGAAGCAGATCGATATTTCTCAGCTCAAAAGCGCAGGACTCCGCGAAATAAATTTCTATGTAAAAATAAGGGGGGGGGGGGGGGGGGGGGGGGGGGGTAGATTGCCACAGGAGGAATGGCAACAATAATCTGTCTCTTTTATTAATTGGAGGTCAAGGGAGTAAAGAAAAGAAGGAAAATAAGACGACAAGGTGAGCTTCCTGGAATGAAGGCCGTGCCGTTTGGAAGAAAGGAGGCCTCACAGCTCACAGCTCGCCTTACAGAAATTAAATACCCTGCAAAATATTGTGCAGCCACAATATTGCAACTTTGAAATGGATGGATAAACATAAATTATTGGGAAATACATATATTATTTTTTAGATATTGCAAAATATGTATTTTTAAAGACATATATATTTACATTTCAGCATGTAGTAGACCCTCTCATACAGAGCACCTTACACAATTTAATAAAATTAAAAAAAAAACATACAATTCAGGTTATGTACTTTGCTTGAGGGCACAATGCCAAAACCAAAGATTATAATCGAACCCAAAACCATTGCATCACAAGTCCTGTTCCCCAACCACTATAACTACACATCTTCCTCTGTGTAAGTGTCTCTGTACGTGTTTCAGAAAGTCCATGTATATGTGCAATGCTTGAGGTATATGTGCAATGCTTGAGGTATATGTGCAATGCTTGAGGGCGCAAAACCTGCACCGCAGATTGGAATTAAACCGACAAACATTGCATCACAAGCCCTGTTCCCCACCCACTATAACTGCACTTGTATAAGTGTCTTGGTATGTTTTGCAGAAAGGCCTTCTTCCCCTGTGTTAGTGTCTCTGTATGTGTTGCAGAAAGCCCTTCTTCCCCTGTGTAAGTGCCTCTGTATGTGTTGCAGGAAGCCCACGTACAGTATATGCGCAGTATGCTGCAGTGTGCTCAGTCTTCCCTGAGGGCGCTGGTACGAGGCCATTTCGGCTGGCACCACCAGTGCCCCCGGCCGCATCCTGGCACTCATCTCCAGCACATGCGCTGGGACGCCCAGACTGACAGCTGGATTTTTGGGTTAAGCACCCCCCCCCCCCCCCCACACACACACACACACACACACACACCCGCACTTCTACCACCCTTTAAAAATAGCACACTGTGTGTACGGAGCGCTGCTTTTTTATTTCTGCTGGCTTTCTCTCCCCCCCCTCCCCACCCCCCCACCCCCCGCTCCTCTCGCTGGAGTCTGGCGCTCGGAAGGCTGTGGTGTGCATCCAGATGGCAGCCACACGCCGAGGGGGGGGGGAGAGCTTGGGGGGGGGGGCACACGCACTCCGCTTAATGAACATTCATGCATTATTCATCAGACACACACACGCTCAGGCACACATGCACACACACACACGCACCCACACACACACACACACACACAGATATACACACACACACACACACTCACACACACACACACACACAGATATACACACACACACACACACACACTCACACACACAGATATACACACACACACACACACACACACACACACACACACACACACAGATATACACACACACACACACACACTCACACACACACACACACACACACACACAGATATACACACACACACACACACTCACACACACAGATATACACACACACACACACACACACACACACAGATATACACACACACACACACACACTCACACACACAGATATACACACACACTCACACACACACACACACACACACACACACACACACACATATACACACACACACACACACACATCACACACACACACACACACACACAGATATACACACACACACACATGCTCAGGCACACAAGCACACACACATACGCACACACACACAAAGCCCCCTGGCTTCTGCGATAAGCAGCAGGAGGTGTGTTGGAAGCACTTGCACACACACTCACACACGCATGCACGCACACATGCACACACTCACACGCACGCACACACATACACAAATGCACACACACATGCACACACTCACGCACGCCCACACACATACACAAATGCACACACACATACATGCACAGTGTGTGTGTGAGTGTGTGTGTGCGTGTGATTTTCTTTTTCTTGTTGCTTTGTTTCTGTTTTGTGTTTTAATTTCCAGTTGGTTAATACCAGACGGACATTTTCCTTGCAGACTGAGGATGCAGAGTGTACAGCTGATTTGCATTGCAGCAATCATTGTCCTTGATTGGCACTCACACACAGAGAGTTGCCAGTATGGCTTAGTCACCATACTCTTTGGGTCTTGTGGTGGTGTGGAGTGCTTAGAAAAAGGACACACACCCAGAACGCTGTCTATTTCAATCTTTGTGGAGGCACTGCTGTTGTACAAGCACCCATTAACGTAGCGCTTACCCTGATCCACTGCCAGTAAATATCCAGCTGCGTAAACAAAGACAATATATACACATATTCAAAAAACACTAAGCTACCGTGCGTGAGACTGTCTCGATAAGGCCGATCGCGCCAAAAAATAGGCGACGCGATGTTTACTTTCCAACAAGGCATAAATAATGAATTCCTTCGATGAGCGCGAGGCAGCGAGCGGAGATCGCCCTCGGACACATCCATCAGAGACTCTTAGCGCTCTCAAATCCCCGCAGATCTGTCAGCGATTACGGGCGGCCCTGAATGGCGCGCCCGCCCGGGAAATGATTAGCGATGAAGAGCATCCGTCAGCCGGGGCGACGGCCCCTTTCATAAGCTCCCCGTGATCCGAGAGGCCGCGCAGACTGATGCGCGGATAAAGACGCGGCTTTCTGGGAGAACGGACGGGCGGGCGGGATGGCGGGCGGGCGGGAGACGGGCGGGGCTGCGTGCGCCGCCGAAAAGGTCACGTCGCGGCGAGCGCCGCCACCGTCGCCCGGGTTTTTTTCCGCCTGGATGACCGCCGTGTTCTCAGGCTCCGCCCCTCCGCCCCCTACCCCACCCCCCCCTCGCCTCCCGTCCCGTAATCGGCCACCTTGGCGGGATGGCATGGGGGGGGGGGGGGGCAGGGGGAGGGTTTAATGGCGTGTGTCGGAATGCTGCCGACCTTCGAGTTCGCCGGGGGGGGGGGGGGGGGCGTGTGGGGGGAGCACAGGGGGCTGAGGGATGGGGGGGGGGGGGGCTAGCCAACAGGAACACAATGAAGGAACAGGTTGGGGGGGGGGGGGGTGACAGGGCAGCGTGAGGTGACAGGCTTCGGCTGAACGGGCTAATGAAAGAACCCGTCCGCCGTTCGCTCAGGTGTGGAAGTGAGCGAGGGGAGGTGCTGGAGCATTTACCGTGTCACTTCCTGTGATCGGCCTGCCGACATTCTAAACTCCACTCCGCTCCCAGCCTGGGATTCAATCACTTCGTCCTTAACAATGACTTGTGAATGTGATTTATTTCAAATAATAATAATAACAAAATTGTGTTTTTCACTAACAGTTGCTGCGCTTGCCAAATACAACCTATTCCTATTGATCCATTTTACAGATATGGTGCTTTTTGGCTACATTTTTGCCCACGAATCCGACTGGAGGTGCTTTTTTTTTTTCATTTTTCCTATTGAGCCTGCCTTTTTATTGTTATTATTAATGTAAATCATGTCATCAAATGGAAATCATTCCGGACTGGAAGGCATTGCTTTCTACTGTGAGGTAAAACTTGCATATCTAGCAGGCCCCTGGAGGGATGTTTCTCTGATGAATTTCAGTAAAACCCTTGAGCTAGTGCAGCTCTAAACTCCCACCCATTTTAAAAATAAAAAAAAAAAAAGGTCAAATATTCTACTGGTGAGGATGCGGAGGTGTATGTTGTTTAAACTGATATCTGATGAGCCTCTTAGGTGCTGCTTGAAGGGTGGAAACAGTTGATTCAGACAAAAGTGCTTCTTGTATTTTACTATGAAAGGACTACATTAGGTCTTAAAGGCTCAGGAACTCTTTTGTTTGTGTCTCAGAGGCAACAAAGCTTTTCTTGGGGGGGGGGACTTAAATGGATTGGCCTCCGCTAGGTCAACTGGGTTTGTGTTCAACGAAATGTAACACAAAAACAAACTGTCTGTGCTACTGGGTATTGTCGTACGCGAAGTTCACCTTTCGTTTTTACGACGCGACGAAGAAAGAAAAAAAGATGAAAGAAAAGGCGTGTTGTGCTGCAGATGAAATCTTCCAAAATCATTTCCTGTTGAGAGATCAATTGTTTTTGTTTTGTTTTTGTTTTTGTTTTCTCAGACACCTGTCACAACTATTTTCTAAATCAAACAATGCAATGTCTATTTCATCTGTTCTATTATATTGCTACATAACTCCCCATCTCAATATGAAATAAATTATTTTTAAAAAATAATAATAGTGATTAGCCTCTTAATACCCAAGTACATTACTACATTTAAAAAAAAAAAGGCTTCCACCATGACTTCTCTTTAAAAGCAGAGGGTTTCTTTATTCTATGATGTTACATTGGCATTCTGCTACTGAAAAGAAATGCAGTATCAAAAGAGTCAAACAGAAGTGTGTATCACTAGTCCTCTGGCCCTGCGTTTGTCTGAACCGGCAGAAGGGTTCATGGAGGTTTATTGGCTTTTACAGACCTTGATCAAATAATTACTCGAAATACTTCATCCCTGTCGACCAATTATATGGCATCTATTTTCAGTATTATTCGGAGAATAATTTATCTTTCACAAAACTGATAAAGTCACATGTTTTGTTGAAAATTCTCAGCAGTCTGTGGGAGTGTTTAAACATTTTACAGATATCATCCAAAGAGTTCAAGTTTTCAAATGCGCATTTTTACCCAGGCTTGATTGAGACAGGGTTGTTCTGCTCTCTTCAATATAACCATCACTGTAAGAATACACCCCACTCCTTTAAAAACGAATAAACTATCACATCTATGATCTCATAGTTGGCACTTCTACTATGACTACTCTTGCTGCTGCCTCAGATATACAGTATATATTAACACTGTGTTATATAATATCCCTTTGAAAATCAAAAACAATCACCTCTAAGACCTTATGTTCTATACCTTCTGTTGACTGGGCATTTTTTGGGCAAGCCCTTGGGTCTGGCACTACAGTACGTGGAGAATGCAAGACTGAGAGAGCAGAGAGATTTGAATAGTCACAATGCAGTCAGGAAAAGCAAACGATCACCTCTAAGACCTTATGTTCTGTACCTTCTGTTGAACGGGCATTTTTTGGGCAAGCCCCTGGCTCTGGCACTGCAGTACGTAGACACCCCAACACAGCGAGAGCTGAGAGATTTCAACAGTCAAAATGGAGTCAGCTCATTATCACCCGCAGTTAAATGGCGGGAACCAGTTGAGCGCAGAGGGAGAGGCTCATCCGCTCCCGCACGGATCGATAGATCTTTTGTGCGATTTAAACGCGATTGAGACGTCAGACGGAGCACGCGCCTCTCCGCCTCGCTTCCCTTTTAACTGCCACCCCCCCCCCCCCCCCCCCCCTTCTCCTGCCCTAATCTGCTGATAGATTCGGCGGTTTACCTCAGAACGATCACACAACTAATGGGAGCGTTAAACAGAGGTAAAAAAAAATCAATGCGAGGGGACTGCAGGTTGGGCACACCACATTTAAAGTGAGTCATTTGCTCTTGAAAGGGTTAATTTATATTTAAATTCTTGGTACTGAAATCAAAAATTGCAATGTCTTGTGAAAACAAGTAATTTTTCTTTGTAAATCCCAGACAGATGAAGCAAACTGGGTGATGGTTGGTCATGGTATCTTAAACTATGTGGTCGAAGATATGTTTTTGTTGTGCGGTGAGGTAATATCAGCTTGTTTTTTTATTTGTGTCTGTTACATAACCAGATCTTTATTTTTTTATCTGCCTGATTATGATTATTTTACTTGCCTACAGAGTAATATTAATTACAGCATGTTGTTGACTGGCAAGAGGACCAGTGTAAAGGCACAACCACCCCCCCCCCCCCCCCAACACAGCCAACTGAAACTTATTTACAGATCCCCCCCCCCCCCCCCCCAAAGGTCATCACTGGCCCATACCCACATCCCAATTACTGCTGCCACTAATGTGACCCCAGCCCCCTTGTCCCCCAGCCACCCAAAATACACAAAGGTAAAAAAAAATCTCACAGAAAATAGCAAGGCCGTGGATTTGGTGCCACGACAACCCTAGTTGAAATGCGGCTGCCAGTTTCTTGTCAAGTGGTATAATTTCCTCCACCAATTCACTGAGAACAGTGCCACCCCTGGTCACATGCTGTAAGTGCACACGGAAGAAAAATGGGGGATGTTTATTCCATTAAGATCATTTTGGGTAAATCGAGGCAGGGAAAGCCAAAGTATTGAAGGGATGTGCAGGAAAAAAAACAGAATAGAGTGCCATTGTAGTCTGCCATAACCCCCTCCCTCCACACAAGCTCCCTCACACCCTACTTTTAGAAGAAAAGGTAAAAAAAGGTAAAATTGGTGCCAGACGTTAAACATTTTAGGTGAGTTACTGGGGAGCGTAAGAAGAACTGTCTGTAAACACACAGAATGCCGAGTACAAGATCATATTCTTTTCCTTTCTCAACAATCTGGAACACACTACACTAAGGCGGATAGCTAATTTCACCATCTTGCTTTGGGGAATTGCCAATGGAATCCCTTTATTGAGTCAAACCTATCATGACACTATAGTGTTGTTATCATTTTTTTTCCTGGGATCATTGTAAAAGAGTAACTGCCAATGAAACCCCCTGGGGAATTATTTGCTGTAGCAATTGATAGCACGGCTCTGATGGTTCTTTTGTTGACCTGTGTGTGTGTGTGTGTGTGTGTGTGTGTGTGGAGTGTGTGTGGAGTGTAATCACACAAGCGTGGTTTAAAAAAAAAATTCTATTTAGATTTTCAAAATTTCAAATGGGTAAAAACAAGTTTGACAACAAATAACCCATCAAAATAATAATTTAAAAAATATTAAAAATAAAGATAATGAGCAATATTAGAAACACTACACTTAACATTTGCTCACAGTTTTCCCCAAAACAAAACAATTCATTAATTGTGCCTATTAGAGAGTGTCAGTCATCCTTGTTTAA
>CM045887.1:57249906-57254906 GCA_025169545.1 Anguilla japonica | reverse complement strand
AAAGGTCAGAGAACCGAGTCGCAGCTGGCAGTATGAGTATGATGGAGCGGTGTGCACTTTTCTCCGTTTGTTTTTTTTTTTTTTGGATCTAGTGGATCCCTGGAGGTCCTTCGGCACGGACCGAAGGCCTGAACCCAGCTGACCCCTGTTGACCTGTCAGTGCCTCGGTAATATGGTCAATAGCCTCCCGAGTCACCTGAGCATGTAGGGGGCCCCTTGGGCCCCGTATTGGCCAGGGATGATTGGGTGGGAGGCACACGCCGGGCAGCAGAGAGCAAAACCTCATTGGCTCACTCCCACGCCAGTGGGCGGGCCAGCGCCGAGCTATCGAGGCTACCAAGGCTCGCCGGAGCAGATCGACCTGAGCGTTTGACGTCAATATATCCACAGTCAATATATCCACAGTCAATATATTCACAAGGCAGCTGGCTGACGTGGTTGATCCCAGGGTGGGTTCATCATTTCCAAAGTCTCAGGGGCTCATTGCACGCAGGCCAGGTTTTGGGACCCACAAGTTTGTGGTGTGGGGGCGGCAGTGTAGTATAATGGGTAAGGAGCTGATCTTGTAACCTGAAGGTCACAGGTTCGATTCCTGTAGTAGGACACTGCCGCTGTACCCTTGAGCAAGGTGCTGAACCTGCATTGCTTCAGTATATATCCAGCTTATAATGTGTAAATGCTATGTAAAGTTGTTCTGGATAAGAGCATCTGCTAATTGCCTGTAATGTAATGTAATGTGTTATAGGGTTTGGGATTGTATGATCAATGTATGTCTCGTTCTGTTTTGAGATGGGCGGGCTTCGCACGCAGTTAAGGCACTGCTCTCAGGTACAAGAGCATTGCTTTAGTGCTGTTAAAGCTTTGCTTCGCAGGTGTGCCTGCCTGGGAGAGATCCTCCCCCCGGTGTGGCGCTGCGCTGTTTTACTCACCCTCCCGAAATAAACGATCTCGCTCTTGTGTTACAGCAAGCTCAGCGGGGTGAAGAAGCGGGTTCGCGTGTGGGATCTCACATCCAGCTTTCGTCCTAGACCCCTGAGGTAATAAAAACACTTTCAGGTTTGCCTGGTTGCAGGATGGGCCCTGTGACTAAGACATTGCTTTTTCATCAGTTTTTGTGAGATTGGGAATACATTTGATCTCTATTGGACTCTGTATATAAATTTGGTTCGGGCTGAATTATCACTGAACCTTTTACTGTACGCTGATGACCAACTGCCATTGGCGATAGAGGCCAGCTCTCCTGTAGTACCGTGTGGCCTTTACTGGGGGATGCAAGCTCTTCAGCTGTTGTCCTTTAAAATGTTAACTCAGGTAACTCAGAAGGTCTGATTGGCCATCCCAAATTGGGTGGAAGAAAGACGGTTAAATAGCAAAAATCGTTTTATTTATTAATTTTTTTTGTCACGTGGTCCGAGGAACATCACTTGCTCGGTCTCTGAAATGGTGAGGAGGAGCTAAGTGTCATTCAGAGCTGTGTGTCATTTTTAGTGGGTCAGAATTGTACCACACATCGCAAGACCCAGTGCAGGAGGAGGGAGCGAGAGAGAGAAAGAGAGAGAGAGAGGAGAGAGAGAGAGAGTTGTGTTGAGCTGGCACTCATTGGACCTTAATGAGGAAAGTGTGGGTTTGGCAGAGCCTGATAAAGGATCAATGAATCCATTTGGCTCACAGATGACAGGCAGCGCTGCTATGCTGGCAGGAAGTCCAGAAAGGGCTGCTCTGCGGTGGCATGCCGTTAACAGGAGAAGTGATAGTCTACACTCACACACACACACACACACACACACACACACACGCACGCATGCACACACACACATACACACACACACACACACACACACATACAAACACACACACTCACAATACTCAAGTATTCCTACTATAACATGAGTCTGGTAAACACCTTTTTTTGATCATCATAACCCGAATAAACCAGTATCCTGGTAATGAATACTTTCATGTGGCTGTTCTCTTTGTTAAATGGAATATTGAGTCATGTAAAACACTTTATTTAGAATATACCTCCCACCCAGAAATAAACATATTGTGTGCTCTACTTTTCACTGAATCTTGGGGTCATAATTTGGGTCACCATTTTGTCACTTCATTTCAATCATTCCTCAGCATGAGGTCATGGGAGCCTTCTCTGACCGCATGTGTTAGACAGTTATCACATCACACCCCCCAGTTATCCACGTACCTAAGTCAATTGCCACTTAACAATGATGGACACCACACTATCAGGAGCTGTATTCAGCCTGGTTACTAGAACTACAGACATGTGGAAGTAGCCTATTTTTATAATGTTGTGCTATATACAGTATATATTTATTTATAGACGGGTGACAAATTAAATTAAAACCCAGCATAAAGTGTCATAGGAAAGAGGTTTGGCAGTTTAAACTGTGACTGAGTTTAAATCGTGATACATTTTTAAGCAGGATATGGCAGAATACTACCTGCACTGTCTAATTTTGCATGGCCGAGGTGGAGGCTGAACCTTGCTCTGTTAATGCGTTCCTTATAAACCTGTGCTTAAAAAGCCTTTTTAATAACTCCCGCGAGTTTGTCAACTTCGGGGATATTGCTTGGTCAAGTGCCACTCGCCACGGCCCCAACTGCATTTGGCATGGAGTCACTGAAGATTTCCTGGCATGCGTTCGACGTGTAACTTGCGTTATCCGAAAACAAATGTGGTCACATTGTTGACATCCTCCTGAAAAGTCCCACAGGAATTCCTTGATTCCATCTGCCAACGAGCAGTAGAAATGTACACGCGTCAGCAAGGACTACTTTCAGATTTGGTGTAGTCGATTTTCTGTGCAAAACAAAAGCATTCAAAACATAACTGTCTGTGCCATCCGTTGACTTGACTGTGACCACAGACATGCAGTCAGCTGACTTGATCAGTCTGTTATATTTTCTTCATGTGTGTTGGCAGTCGGTGGTGTGTACTTCAGTCTAAGTTGTTTTGCAGAGGATTTTTGCCCACAATTGATTACATGCTTACCGAGAACTGCCTGCCGTTTGGGGTTAGCCTGTTTTTCTTGCAGAATGTTTACATTCAGAAATGCATTGGCCAAATTGCGGATGACATCTATCCTGTGCTTATGCCTCTCTTGTGCCTGGCTGACAGATAATCATGCCCTCTCGCTGGTCTCCATACAACGATCTGTTGTTGTTTTGTCTGTACGTACGGATAAATTGTGAACTGTGCAGGATATATCGAATCCCTGTGTGTGCTTTGTTTAAAAAAAAGATGCTTTCTGAAAAGATACTGAAGAATGAGTGTTTGCAATAATCTGTTCTGCAAAAATTGAAAAATAGCACAAGACAATGCCAAAGAGTAGATCTCCCAAAAAAATATAGTTAGTAGGGGAACTTCAGGCATGTCCTGTACAGGGTTTATTTTGCTTTACAGCTTTGAAATACTAGTGATCCATACCATAAACAGGATATGGATCATTCTCTGGAATACTGAACACTGGGTGCATGTCAACCTAGTCATTGTATCTTTGGATAGCACAACATCTTAATTTATCTGTGGAGTAACAGCATAGTTGAGCACCGGAGTTGTGCGACATCTTTTTACAGGATTTCAGAGGGGAATTTCAGGGTGTCACTGGATCAGGAGGTGTTGGGAGCAGTGATTAATTACCCAGAAGGCACTGCTTGCTTCAGGTTATTTGCTGATGTGCAGAGGTGCCCCCACCCCCCCCCCCCCCCCCAGGAAAGGGAAGTCGTGCGGTGGGAAAAGCAAACAGCCTGCAGAGAAGCAAGGAATGACCCGCCAGGCATGCTGGGAAAAAGGCTGGCAGCGGCGCAAACCGCGAAACGGTTACCCTCCGAAAATAAAAAAGGACAACAAACAGACAGACAGAAAGAGAGAGAGAGAGAGAGAGAGAGAGAGGCTGACAAAACCGCTTGTCGGAAATATGCCGTCTACCTCCTCTAAATTCAAATGCAAATGTGTTTTTCCGTTCCCCTCCCTCCCCTGCTCTACCTCTCTCTCTCTCGCTCCTCTCTCCTCCCCCTCCTCTCCTCTCCTCTCCTCTCCTTTCCTTTTGTCTCAGAAATTAGTGAAGCAGAGTGCTCGGGCGGCTAATTACGTATTCAAATGAAAGAGGCTCGTTAATGTTGCACAGGGGAGAGTGGGGATGATTGGGAGAGAGGGTGATGGAATTGAAATGAGCGCTACGGTGTTCTGGAGCCAGCGGAGCGCGTCCCAGCAGATGTCACTTCCCGGGGGGTGGGGGTGTGCTGGTGCAGCAGTGGAGGTGGGGGGGGGTGGGGGCGGGGTGGAGGTGGGCGTGGGGGGGTTGGGGGTGTGCTGGTGCAGCAGCGGAGGTGGGGGGGGGGGTATGTGTGTGTGTGGGGGGTGGTGTGTATGTAGGAGGAGGGCGGGGGGGTGAGTAAGTGAGTAGGGGTGGTGTCGGACAGGGGACGCCCCCCCCCCCTTTCGACGGGCATCTGAAATCTAGTGTTATTGTCTCAGCCGTAGAACACAAAGAAAAGCAAAAAAACAGTTGCAGAGATAAATAAAAAGAAGAAGAAGAAGAAGAAGGACTGTCGCCTCTAATGAACAGGGAAGATGTTGCCGTGCCTCACAGAGTGAGTCAGTGAGTGTGCTGCTAAGCCGTGACCCGCTGTGTCCTCCCTGCGGATAATAATGGAGACGATTAAAGTAAAGTTACGCGCGAGGCTGCTGATGGAGATGTTTCAGTATGAATGAGTGATAAACGTGACGCGCGTGTGTTTTGTTTTGAGCTGTTGGGATCGTGTGAGTGCCGAGCAGCGTTTTTTTTACGATTTTGGCGGCGCCGTCGTAAAAAAGGCAAGCGTGTGGGGGCGCGCCGAGCCAGACTGAACTGCAGATTCCGTTTTTAGATTTGTGTAAATGTGTATACGAGGGAGCTCGTCTCACTTGCTTTGGCAGATCTGCGTGTCGTTTCTGGGTGTGCTCTTTAAAACTTTATGGCTGAAGGCAGAGTAATGTTATC
>CM045887.1:57229906-57244906 GCA_025169545.1 Anguilla japonica | reverse complement strand
ACACATACACACTCACACTCATACACACACATATACACACACGCATACACTCATACTCATACACACACTCATACACACACAAGCACACACTCACACACACATTCATACACACTCTCTCACACTCATACACACACGCACACTCACACACTCTCACACACACATATACACACACACACATACACACACAAACACACACACACACACACACACACACACACACACACACACACACACACACACACACACACACACACACACACACACACACACACACACACACACACACACACACACACACATGCACACACACACACACACACACACACACACACACACACACACACACACATGCACAACACACACACACACACACACACACACAGCACCCGCTGTGGAGGTGTGACTTCAGTGTTACAGCCCGGCTCTCTCTACATAATTCACAGACGGGAGATTTCTCTGACACTCTCCGGGTGATAACAGTGCTGGCTCGCCACCTCATTATCTCATTCCAGAGCATCTCTGCCACGGCCTGGTCTGCTGGGATATACTGCAGCTTACCGCAGGAGCGCGACACAGTGTGCGGGGGCAAGTGCATACACTGACAGCTGACTATAGGCACATGCACACGCACACACACACACACACAGAAAACACACAGAAAACACACACACACACACACACACACACACACTTGCGCACGCACACACAAGGAAACACACACACACACACACACTGAAAACACACAGAAACATACACACACACATGCACACGCCACACACAGAAAACACACAGAAACATACACACACATACACACACACACACACACACACACACACAGATTCTTGGACTCCAGTGCCAGGCCTGCAAATAAATGCGACCTGCCTCCATGGTTCCCCCATACATTTAATTATGAGTCCGGTCTTATTAATCTTTATTAGTCGGTCATTTGCAGTGGATGGAATCAGGAGCGGTCCTGTGTGCCTCATGGTGCCAGTTTGTTTCCTGAGCTGCCACACCGGCAAACAGCAGACAAACAGGAAGTTCTCAGGGGAAGGGGGGGGGGGGGGGGGGCGGGGTCTGAGGTGATGGGCCCACCTCTCTAAGGGCTCTGGGGGGGGGGGGGGTGTGGAGTCTTGAAGCGCTGCGAAGCATCTGGTCCTCCGTGCTGTCTGTGTGATGTCATCGCCGTCGCCGTCGCCTGTCAGCTGGCGGCTTGGACTCCAGTCAAGTTTCGCAGGCTCATCTCATTCCCGCTTACGCTACCGCTTACACTGCCGCCGCCGCCGCCGCCGATGATGTTTACCCTCACTTCCTCTTCCTGTTTGGAATCCCCTGTTCTCCAGATGGCGCCGGGACGTGTTTGGGTTTTGTACACGGAGACCTGCTGTCGCCGCGAGTCTGCTTCACGACCCGAGAGGCTCCGCTGAGCGTTTCGGCGCGGTCGGGTTCGCTGCTGGGTCGGGTTCGCTCTGGGCCGGGTTCGGCGTGGTCTGGTCGGGTTTGGTGCGGGGACGCTCCTCGCTGGCACGTTCATGGTGTTCTTATAAAGGGCGTGACCTTCACCTGCTGATAAGACCTCCCGCTGGTCTTCATCTGCTTCTGTGCTCCACGAATAGACGCCCTGATATCCTCTTACTCCCTCACATTGAGGCTTAACTGCAGGTCACCTCCAGCGTCCATCAATAAATCAGCCAATCGTCAGCTTGATCGATCTGTCAGTCAATCAGTGCATCAGTCTGGGTTGGTTTGGCATATTCAAGGACTTATTGCATCAGACCACATTGCTATATATATATATATATATATATCATGGCAGAAGGGAGGAGTATTCACAGTTTACATGCTCATCTACATTTGAGAAACCCTTACGGATTTACCCAGTTCATCGTTGGAAATAAACCAAGTGCATTCTGGGTACTCGCAGCATATGGTGGATGCTCCAGTGATACTGCTCAGGCAGTTTGCTTAAATACCCCTTATATAATGCTTGAAACATTAAAATTCTTGATTTGGACAGTTTTCATATGTCAAGCCATGTAATGGACTATAAATGAAGTTAGCGTGATGTAAAATAGTTAATCATCTTTTATTTTTACATCGCAGGCGTTTGTACATAATAGAGTGCCCTGTCAAATGCAAAAAGAAACCCCCAACTCCAAGCCTTTCCAATAGTCGCGTTGCAAACTCACATGCCGTCCGGGTGGGTCATGTAAAATGAGGACTCCAGCATGCCCTTCATAGTTACTCAAAAGCAATCGAAAGAAAGTAACTACGTCTCATCCTGATTGGATTCTGCCGTCCCCCAAAACTCCCAAGGCCTCGCCTCCTTCCAAAAAAAACTCGCCAGGCAACCGCGTGCTCCTTTTCTCCGTGACAGTTACTGACGGACCCCTTCAGCGCCGATGGAGAGGGTCACGGAATGACGCTGTTGTCAAGGGCGCCCGGGGAGGAAATTGCTTACCGGAGAAGACTGCGGCCCCTCCTTCGGGCTAATCTACACGATGTACCTTCTGGGGGCAATCTTGCGTTTTCAAGGGGGCCTGACCTCACAAATAGAAATCCGATCGGCAACTTCTTTTCTTTTTCTACCTTAGCCCCCCCCCCCCCCCCCCCCCCCCAATGTGGCACGTCATAATAAAGAGCAGAGGAGAGAACATGTCAAACAGGCTTCCGATGGCGCAGCCGAAGTGAAATGGGCAACGCGGGCGGGACAAGGGGCAGTTTAACCCAGATTGCTGTGAGTGACCCCGCTCTGTGTTCGTACTTGCCCCTCTCACAGGCAGGGGGCACGCTGGCTCAGTCAGTCTCGGTTTTTCACCAAATAGTTTGTTTGGGGGTTTGTTGGCAGGGCTACTGAGCTGATCATTCTGGCTTTGACGCTAGAAGGACGTGCAGTGCCCGTCTCTGCCTTGTACTTAAGCACATGAAATAGAGGATCCCCCCCCCCCCAAAAAAAAAAGAGCCATTCAATTCAGCAAATACAGTTACCTAAACCGTGTTCAACTAACTGTCCTGTTCACTGCAAAAAACAGTGTGTTTTACTCTTGTAATGTGACTTCAAATATTAACTTGTTTAAAGTTTATCTTTGCTTGATGAGTGAAATGAGTGTCTTACCCCGCTGGCAAATCTTGAACTGAGTGCAACTGTCTCGCCTCATTGGAAATCTTTTTGTCTTATTTCGAAAA
Source organism: Anguilla japonica (assembly GCA_025169545.1). Lineage (NCBI taxonomy): Eukaryota > Metazoa > Chordata > Actinopteri > Anguilliformes > Anguillidae > Anguilla > Anguilla japonica. The sequence goes on along the minus strand of CM045887.1, from coordinate 57,241,720 downwards.
AAGTAATAGAAGTAAGATTTTAAGTCTAAACGTGAGACTAAAAAAATTCTTGTTAAGATTGACTTATTTAGCGGCTTGTACAGTGCAGCACCGTGTGGCCAGTTTGGTGTAAAATTGCCACTGGTTCACAGGTGAAGAAAGGAGGGAAGATAGACAGCCGGGTAAGAGATGAGGTTTGTCAGGTTTGTCAGCCAGCAGGGCGTGTGGGCATCCCGGTGGGGGGGGGCAGGCGATCAGATTGGTGCTCTGTGCCCTCTAAGCCCCAAAACCAGCATGCCTCTCAATCTTCTCTGCGGTCACTCCCAGATCACAGGAGTGCCTCGAGCTTTGTTTTACCTCTCTCTATCTCTCTCTCTCTCTTACATGCCCGTCCATCCATCCATCCATCCATCCATTATCTATACACGCTTATTCCTGGTCAGGGTTGTGGGAGGTACTGGAGCCTGTCCCAGCTTGCATTGGGCGAGAGGCAGGAATGCACCCTGGACAGTTCGCCAGTCCATCGCAGCATTTCCGCACGTGAAAATAAAAAATAAAAAAATACAGTGACTTAACTACAGATTTTTCACCAGATCTTTTTCTCGAAGGCCGCCCTCACTGGCCCAGTTCTCAGGACCGACTTGAAACAAAATCTCCGTCAAAACTGAGCAGTGTAATCACACGAAATGTGTTCTGAGTCACCGTTTCCAAACCAGCGAGTCGATTTGCAACATCATTAGATCACTAAACGTACGTTAAGCATATGGTTCCGCAGCCTAGAACCGTTCGGCAAATCACGAAGGCATGCAGATGCCATCCGTGGCAAGCTGTACAATATCACAAAAACTAGAGAGAGAGAGGGAGGGAGAGAGAGAAGGAGAGTGTGAGAGAGAGAGCAAGGGAGAGAGAGAGAGAGGGAGAGTGAGGGAGAAAGAGAGAGAGTAAGAGGAAGAGGGAGATAGAGAGAGAGGGAGAGAGAGAAGGGGAGTGTGAGAGAGAGAGCGAGGGAGAAAGATAGAGAGAGAGAGAGGGAGAAAGAGAGAGAGTAAGAGGAAGAGGGAGAGAGAGACACAGAGAGGCACAGAGAGAGAGAAAGAGAGAAAGAACGAGGGAGAGACCAGAGGGCCTGGGAGAAAGAGAGAAGAGACGGAGAGCCAGTCAGCGCACGGCCTGCTGGGACAGCTGATGTGGAAGAGCTGGGGTGGTCATGAATACTGCATCAGTAAAGAGGGCCACTGCTGTAGCATCTGGCCCTGTCCCACTGGGACTCCTGCGCTGAGGAAGCTGCAGCTTCAGGGGAAATAACTGCCACTAAAAATCCAGCGATTTAAAAAAAAAAAGCGTGTGGCTTTTGTATCGTATGGCTGACTCCCTTAACTGATTTGCGATTAGCACAGGGCAACAACGATGTACACAAAAAAGCGGACTTTTTAAATGCTGATTTTGAGAGGATGGCGGTTAACGTATGTCGTTTACTTTTGAAGCACGCAGTTGACCTTTCAGGTATTTGGGGGGTAACATTGTTACCATTGTGCTAACTGGGGGTCTTCAAAAGGCCTGGACTGAAAAGCTTGCCTTGGTTCACAATTATAAAGGGGGAGGGGGGGGGGGGCTGCATTTGCTCAGTGACCACAATTTTGTGCTACACCCCTGTACATGATAATGCATAATGCAATGTAGCCTCTATCTTCGCTAAGTTATAGTGGCTGATTGTAAAATAACGTTTTTTTTTGTCCCAAAAGTGTGTTTATTGCTGTGAACTGCCTTGCTTTCACCAGGCGTAAAGGACAGTTATGACCCTGGGGCACATGACCCTCAAGTCTTAGGTTTGTTTGGATTTATTGTGTTTTTTAGTTACAGGAATTTGTGCCGATTGGTTTATTGTCCGCATAGAAAAGTGTGTGTGAGAAAGGGATGACTGAATAAGAAACAGCCTTGACCCTGGTGTGAAAGGAGATATTAAGGAGAGACAGAACGATAACAAAGGAGAAGGGAGCTACAAAAAAAACACTATAAACTGTAACCAGAAAACTTGAGTGCAGTCAGGCCCTTTAAAAAATGGTTGTATGTTGGGCGGGCGTTTCTTCGCTAGTAGAGATAAAATGGCAGAAATTGGCCCCTGTGACCACAGAACACAGACTGTGTGACTCCAGCCTGGTCACTGAGAAAGCCTGTTCTTAGAAGGTCCGGATGCCGAAGGTTGCGGTCAGGCGGGATTGCGACAGCGATGCACTTCCTCTTAGGCTGTATTTCTAAAAAAAATGGACTAGAAACCGCACCAAAAAATGTGAAAAGAAAAAAAAGACTGTTTCTGAAAGTTTGAAATCTCTCTACCTCCCTCTGCCTTAATTTGAAGTGATGACAGATTCGAAAAAAAAAAAAAAAAAAAAAAAAAAGCTGTCAGCTCTCGCCGGTCGGCACCGGGAGCGGGTCTGTCGGCAGCGCCGGCTGTGCGGAACGCCGAGGCTCCTGTCAAAAAACCCGAGGAGCGCGGCGTGGCGCGGACGCCTACGCCGCGCCGTCTCGGATAATCATCGCGGAAGGGAAGGGCTTTCACCTTCCGGCTCGAAAGGAGCTCGCAATTACAGCGGCTTTGTGTGCCTCTCTCCTCCCGCGGCTGGCCGTGCTGGCCGTGCGCTCGGGGGGGATGTGTTTCGTTTGTTTCGTTTGTTTGTTTGTTTTTTGCCTGCGTGGGCCAATGACAGAGAGGAGGAAGACAATGGGCTGATGGGCCTTTGGGTAATGAGGGCCCTCGCCGGGATCTCCATTTTGCCCGTTGTCTGCCTGCGCGTGGCGGCCGCGCCAGAGTCTCAAGACGGCGGGGTCGGTGCGTCCGCGCTCACTTCTGCGTGAAGAGCGATGATGTCGTAAAACATCTCTGGGCGCCATCGAATGGCAAATATGAACTTAAAACTGAGAACTAGCAACTCGCTCGTCAGTGCAAGTCCCACAGTAGATACGTACTCCGAATGGTAGGAAAAACAACAATTATTTTTGAAACAACTTTCCGCTTTTTTTTGTTTCTCTCCCAATTTGGCAAGCATAAAAATACACGTTGGTCTGTACCGTTGCTTAAAATGTCCTCCATCGACACGTTATTTTTCAAACGGTAATGCTGCAGCTGAACTGAGCAGTCATTGCAGAATCAGTCCAGATTCACCAGGTGATATTGAGCCATTCAGTGATGGAATGATGAAATGATGAAATGATGAAATGATGGGGTGAAGGGCAGGGCCCAGCACAGACTTTTTTGTGAGGCATATGCTGAACCTGGGGGAGGGGGGAAGGTGGGGCTGGGCAGGTTTGGCTGAGATTGCAACTGTGAACTTGGGGGAAGGGGTGGGGGGGTGGGAGGAGGGTGGTGTATTTCGATCGCGACCAGGGAAGAGGAGATTGCGATTGCAAACGGCACCTGTGCTTTACAGAATTGCTGCAGCCAAAACGGCACCCGAAAGGGAATAATTATTTTTTGCCATTCATTAAAAAAAATAATTAAAAAAAACGCGAAATAATGCTTTTAAAATAGGTAAACAAAAAAAAATATATTTTTATGGACCTTCTGATTTTTAAATAATTTTCTTTTTCTTTGCATGCTGGTTTGGTCCACATGACTTGGCCTCAGGTCTCAGATCTGAATTAGGAGCTGGCGTGATTGGGAGTATTACAGATATGGATTACAGGTGACTGGGATCTGAACATCTTGCCTGTCAGAATAACACCTTTAAATAAGACTGTTTCATTGTAAAAAAAAAAATAATCTGTTTGTTTGCATGCGCTAGAATGGGACAGTTGTCTCCTTTTGAAAAAAAAAAAAAAAAATATTATCACCGACTTGCACCCTGAAATTATTCTGAAATGTGTCTATTTTGTTGAATGGGTTTTATTTAGCTGTTTGGCAGATGTCTTGTATTTATTTATTTTTTTACTTATTTTCTTCGCATGCAAAATATCGCAAGTGCTTTCAGCATGTCTGGCAAGGTCACCACACCTCTCAGCATCCTAATTACTGTAAACCATTTCTGCATATTCATTTTGAACCTTTTTCTTTTTCATAAGGCCCGGAATTAAACTTTTGAAAATGGCTCCTTGTTTTCTGTCGTTGACCCACCCCAAGGCCTTTTGCTGCAGTTAAAAGCCTTTTCTCTCTCCCTCTGTGAACAATGAGTCTCTTTCAGGCAAAAAAAAAACAAGGTTACTCTAAACCTTCTGCTTCATTTTAAGAGAAAAGTACTGATTTGAAAACACCACTTATTTTCATTTGCACATTAATCCGATTCAGTCGGATGTAGCCATTTCATTTACTCGCAACCATTCTTCTCTGGCATGTTTTTAAAACCCTGCAGTAAAATTTGTGTGTAAAGTGTTTAAGTGTTTATATTTGAAGCCATAATTACCATTGAAAAATGCCTGCTGGTTGACACTGGGAGATTCACCTCCCACAGTAAAGAGGACTGCATTCTGAGGCCTTCACTATCAGTCAAATCATATGTATGCGCATTGGACTGTGGGTGCGGGGGGCTCCCATGTTACAGGACACTTGACACTGCCTGGAAAATGAACAGGGTTTTTAAATTTTTTGTGGTTGTGAAAACACTTTGCATTCACGAACAATAAACAGTAAATATTGTTTTTGTCTTTTGAGAGAAAACACCACAGACAAACTACTGTACACTGTGGACAGACACACAAACACATAAACGCAACCATACACATACTGTACACACACACACGCACTCACACTCAGAGAGATGCACGTCTATCTAATGCACACACAGACTCCGGAGAAATACTGGTGTGCCATCACAAAGGCAACTCCCACACACATTTTAGCCCACAGAGAAAGGCACAGTGATTGGCAGATTCATTTCTGTACGACTGTGAAGGCTTTGCTCCAGCTATAGGAAGCTTTTAGATTTTACGTAATAAAATAAAAAAATTTTAAATTAAAATCTTTTTATTTTTTGACTGACCTTTTTGTTACCTGCAGTGAGAGTGAGAGTTCAACACTGCCACTCACAAAAAAAAACATTCCTTCGAGTGAATTTTAATTTGTCTCATTTGACACAGTTTCTGTGGTCACACACATCCGTTATTATATTTGTATTGTTTACTATGCTTCTTCATTTTTTTTTTTTTGACTGGGAAGGAATCTGAACATGGTGGCGGGGGGGGGGGGGGGGGGCAGCCTCTGCTGGCTCAATGGTATGGTATGGGTGTGCGTGCTAACTTGAGGTTCGCAGTTTAACTTCAAACACCTTTCCGTAGTGTTTATTAATGCCATGAAGGCACAAAAAAAAATAAAAGACGCCTGAATTAGAGAGCGGTGCATTTTAACCCTGACACAAGTCTTCTGTGAGCGGGACCGTGTGACACCCTGTGCTCTCCGCATAATCCTAATTAAACAGAAGCTGTGAGTGCTCATGGTTGTGAACACTTTGCACTCGTAAACAATGCTAAGTAAAAATTCACAGCCTGTCGTTCCTTTCAAAACGTGAAGATGTTGCATGAGTGTGTGTGTGTCTGTGTGTTTGTGTGTGCGTGTGTGCCTGTGCGGCTTGTGTGTGGGTCTGTGCATGTATCTGTGTGTGTGTGCATGCGTGTGTGTGTGTGTGTGTGTGTGTGTGTGGCAGTTTAGTTCCTAAATAATTTGGATGTGTTACCATTCACACTTTGTCATAGAGGATTTTGACTTTCCTTGACCCAGCTTCTTAATTTTGTTGTCACAATCTGTAGTATTAGAAAATCTTGTGGCAGCTAGTGTCTTTCGTACACCATAATCACACCCATCAAAATGTCCTCGTACATAAGTGTTCCTCCTATTATTCTAATCAGTCCAATTTACAACAAGTCTTTGTTGTTTGAAGACCAATGCAATTATACACTGATAAACTGATGCCGTTGCAGTTATAATTTTTGTGTGTGCGTACGTGCATGTGTGCATGCGTGTGCATGTGCATGCTTGTGTGTGTGTGTGTGTGTCTGCATGTGTGCATAGGTGCATGAGTGTGTGTGTGCGTGTGTGTGTGTGTGCATGTGCATGAGTGCATGCGTGCCTGCATGTGTGTGTGTGTGTGTGTGTGTGTCTGTATGTATGTGTTTGTGTGTGTGCATGCGTGTGCATGTGCATGCTGTGTGTGTGTGTGTGTGTCTGCATGTGTGCATAGGTGCATGAGTGTGTGTGCATGTGTGTGTGTGTGTGTGTGCATGTGCATGTGCATGAGTGCATGCGTGCCTGCATGTGTGTGTGTGTGTGTGTGTGTGTCTGTATGTATGTGTCTGTGTGTGTGTGTGCAGGTATATTTGAGTGTGTGTGTGTGTGTGTCTGTATGTATGTGTCTGTGTGTGTATGTGTGTGTGTGTGCAGGTATATTTGAGTGCGTGTGTGTGTGCGTGCGTGTGTGTGCATGTGCATGAGTGCATGCGTGCCTGCATGTGTGCGTGTGTGTGTGTCTGTATGTATGTGTCTGTGTGTGTGTATGTGTGTGTGTGTGCAGGTATATTTGAGTGTGTGTGTGTGTGTGTGTGTGTGTGTGTGTGTGTGTGTGAGATGAAGAGAGGGGAACTATGACGGTTGGAGTGTCGCTCTCCACCGCTCCTCTCCCTCCTGATTAAATCAGCAATTCAGATAAATTGTTGGTCTGTTTTGCTGCCGACACGGTGAGTAAATTAAAAGCAGTGGCTGACAGAGGACCATATGGCACGAGTCTCCGCGAGAGAGAGAGAGAGAGAGAGAGAGAGGGGTAGAGAGGGGTAGAGAAAGGAAAGATTAATTGATAATGGCGGCTCCTTCCCCACCTCTGATGGCGGCGTGCGCGTGGATGCGCTGTCGGGATTTTAACAGCAGGTCCGCGCCCTAAAAAACCCGAGAGAGAACACCGCCGCGGCCAGGGGGCCCGTGCGTCCGGGGCCTCCGCGCACCTCCAGAACGCGACTCCCCCCCCCCACGCGCGCGCGTGAGTCCTCTGTCTCCGATCACCTCTCTCCGCACCACACCACACCCGTCTCTTTTGTTTACGTCCTCTGACGTGTTTCCATTCCGATTCCAGGCCACGCTGCGGCGGCTTGTCATTTTTGACCTCTGACCTTCAAAGATGGTGTCGTGGTGACAACAAGATGCATCAGTCACAGGGGATAATGGATGTTAATGGAGGTCTGGACAGCACACGTGACACATTGTCGCCCATTGGGAAGGAAAAAGGTCTTTGCTTTGCTTCAAGCCCTCAGTGCTCCCTTATAAACAGGGAAAAGTGATGCAAATCTGCTGCTAAGCAGTGCAGGGGGTCGTTAGTATTATGTCTATGGGCTACTCTCTCTCTCTCTCTCTCTCCCTCTCTCTCCGCGCTTTTAATTTCAGGGTGAACAGGGGTGGAGAAAGCAGCACGCTGCTGCTAATGTCTTCGTCTCTTTTAAAAAAAAAAAAGTAACTCGCTATGCTGACTGAGGCAGGCGTGGCGTAAGCTGGGCTGCCCACATGGGGGGGGGGGGGGGGGGGGGGAGAGAGAAAGATAGATGAAGAGAGAGAGAGATGTATAAAGAGAGGGAGAAAGATATATATATATATATATATACAGAGAGAGACATTGGGAGAGAGATATAAAGAGAAAGAGAGAGGTAAGATAAATAGATAAAGAGAGAGAGAGAGAGAGAGAGATAATGTCTCTCTCAATATATACATTGAGAGAGACATTTGGAAAGAGATATAAAGAGAAAGAGAGAAAGACAGATAAAAAGAGAGAGACAGAGAGGGAGAGAGAGAGAGTGAGAGAGAGAGGGGACAGAAAGAGAGAGAGAGAGAGAGAGAGAGAGGGAGAGACCACTCGGGGGAAATCAGCACTCTCTGCACATAAACAGATTCATCAGTGGGCCCTGACAAGGAACCCACTGCATAAAGATTAGCCCACGAGTATGGGGGAGGGAGAGAGGAGGGAAAGAGGGAGGGAGTGCAAGAGAGAGGGAGTGGGAGTATGATACAGACAGACAGACAGACAGACAGGGACCCTTCATCATGAAGATTCGGAAAATCAACGCGTGCAGAAGCTCAGTGGCCGCTCAAGACGAGCTGGATGTGATATGGATGTGGGGATAATCGCTGGGTGGGTGGGTCCTGGGGGGGGGGAGTGGGGATAATCGCTGGGTGGGCGGGTCCTGGGGAGGGACGGGGGGGGGGGGGGGCTGGTTTCCTCCGCGCTGAACTCACGCGGCGGCATTAGCATTCATCTGCGATGAAGACGCACGGATGGCTCGTTGTGCGGTGGGACGCCCCTCTCGCTCCGCTGTAGCCTCCATTGTCATGCGGTTTCCCAGGCGGGGGGGGGGGGGGGCGGGGGGGGGCGGGGGGTGAATTTCGACACAGCTGTGTGCTGTGTGCGATGGCGGTCCGCTGTACTAACGCTGAGGCCAGGGGGGGGGGGGGGGGGGGGGGGGGTCTGCCTGCGTCTGTCCCCCCCCCCCCCCGGCGACGGGAACTGACTGACAGGGTTGGGTTTGGACCCCGGTGACGCGGGGGGCGAGAGGACGGAAGCCCCCGGCGTGTCGGATCGGGGGAGGCCGGCGGCCAATCGCGGCCCGGCCCTCCGAGCGGTGTGGTGCGGCACGGCCGGGGGAGGCGTAGAGGCAGAGGGGAGCGGAGGCCAGGGGAGGCGTAGAGGAAGAGGGGAGTGGAAGCTGGGGGAGGCGTAGGGGAAGAGGGGAGCGGAGGCTGGGGGAGGCGTAGGGGAAGAGGGGAGCGGAGGCTGGGGGGAGGCGTAGGGGAAGAGGGGAGTGGAAGCTGGGGGAGGCGTAGGGGAAGAGGGGAGCAGAGGCTGGGGGAGGCGTAGGGGAAGAGGGGAGTGGAAGCTGGGGGAGCGTAGGGGAAGAGGGGAGCGGAGGCTGGGGGAGGCGTAGGGGAAGAGGGGAGCGGAGGCTGGGGGAGGCGTAGAGGAAGAGGGGAGCGGAGGCTGGGGGAGGCGTAGGGGAAGAGGGGAGCGGAGGCCGGGGGAGGCGTAGAGGAAGAGGGGAGCGGAGGCTGGGGGAGGCGTAGGGGAAGAGGGGAGCGGTTGGACTGACAGCCCATAATTACCTCTCATTTTCAGTCATTAAACCAGGGAGGAGAGCCCGCACTGCCGGGAACACAGAGAAGGGACTGATTAATAATGCATCCCCCCCCCCACACACCCACTCACCTGCCCCACCACCACTGAACCCACACACACACTCACACACACACACACACACACACACAGACACACACACGCTTGCACACACACTCACACACACCTTCCCCACCACCACTGAACCCACACACACACACAGACACAGACACACACACACACCCACAGACACACACACGCTCGCACACACACTCACACACACTCGCCCCACCGCCATCTCACCTCAGTTCCAAAAACATAAACCAAAAATTTCATATTCATATACCAACAAGGCTGTACATTCACATTTCAGAGAGAGAGAGAGAGAGATAGAGAGAGATAAAGAGAGAAAGATAGATAAAGGGGGGGGGAGAGAAAGCGAGAGAGAAAGAGCAGACTGTACACTGGACAGTATATCATCCAAACCGCAGCAATAAACAAAGCAAACAGCTTAAGTTAATATAAGATATTAAGAATCCAGCCATTTTCCCCAAGGTGGCATATTACTTCCTGCATATAGCATGTTATTAAGTGGGTGAGATCATTAATTGTCCACCTGTTGCCCTTGACCACGTTATATCCCAGGTTTCCTGTAAATTGCAAACGAGTTAACACTTAAAAATGTTATTACATTACCGGCATTTAGCATACGCTCTTATCCAGAGCGACTTACACAACTTTTTAAATAGCATCCATTTATACAGCTGGATATACATTGAAGCAATGCAGGTTAAGTACCTTGCTCAAGGGCACAACGGCAGTGTTCTACCTGGGAATCGAACCTGCGACCTTTAAGTTGCAAAACCAGCACCTTGCCCATTATACTGTTCTGCCACCCCAGTATGAGTTGGGTTGAGAGAAAGAAAAGAGAGATGGAGAGAGAAAGGAACAGAGAGAAAAGGAAACAAATTATATTTAATGAAGAAAGCTCTCATGTCTGAGTTAGATTAGGTGCTGTAAAAAACATTAACAGTGTGGTGGGTAGACTGATGTGCATAATTTCTGGAAAGTTCTAGAAGCTTTTTCTGGAAAGTAAGTGGTATTGAGCCAACGGGACAAGCAGCACATCTTGTGCCGGTGAGTCTACCAGGGGGTCAAATTCAATTTGGGTACGTCCCACTGCTGTAGACTCCTGGTCACTGGAACATATGAGCTCCTCAAACACCTAGAATCCCAAGCACCAGCATCCCAAACACCAAGCACCTCAAGCACCAAACATAAAAAAACCCATCCTAAACGCAAAGCCTCAAGCAACAAAAATCCCAAGAAACAAACATCCCAAACGCCAAGCACCTCAAGCACCAAGCATCCCAAACACACAGCATCCCAAACAGCAAGCACATCAAACACCAAGCATCCCAAACACCTAGCATCCCAAACACCCAGAATCCCAATCTCCAAGCTCCTCAAGCACCAAGCCTCCCAAGCAAAGCATTAATATAATATTTTCCAATTACTGAAATTATGCAACTAGTCCCGCGGAGCACCTTTAATGTTAAGGAATAGTGGACCTGATAGCAGTTGCCTTGATACATAAGACACTTGAGTGTTTTTCTTCCCATCAAACAGTATTTTTTTTCACCTCACTGTTTGCTTTTTGGGGGCCAAATTTTCTGTTTTGTTGCTTGGTAAAGCATCTTTGTCTCAGTTCACTGTAAACAGTGCTATTCAAAGAAAATTGATTTGGTTTGATTTAACTTTTTATTTTCATTCTTATTTATTTATGCGTTCAATGATTTATTTATTTTGATGAACGAGCTGTTCCGGGAATGGTCTTTCAGACTGCCAGCTACCCGAATCCAGCTGCGAAGGGAAAATATCACGCATAATTAATTAGCTAACTTAATTGCTTTTGGTAAAAGCGTTTTTTTCTGGTCAACACAACACAACAGCTTTCTATCTAGAGTTCAACTATATATAGTCTAAGGTGCTAGAGGCAGAGAAAGTGAGCTGTCAAAATAAGGATTTTGATGATTGACACTACCTTCCCCCTCATGATTGACACTACCTTCCCCCCTCACTCCTTAACCCCTGTTCTCTGTGATCGTCGGGAGGGGGGCCCCCCGTCTCCTTTGAAGTCCTCACTGGCGTCCCACCACAACCAGTGGCAGAGCTGCCTCCATAAAATATTAAAAACACCGCATTGATATTTTCAGCTGATTGGCAGCGACGGGCCATGAGGTGAGCAACAACACAGAGAGAGAGAAGGAGGGACAGAGAGGGAGGGAGAGCGAAAAGGAGGGAGAGGGAGGGAGAAGGAGGGAGAGACAGAGGGAGAGGGAGAGAGAGAGGAGGGAGAGAGAGGGAGAGGGAGAGGAAGGGAGAGAGAGCAGGGAGAGAGAGAGGGAGGGAGAGAGGAGGAGGAGGAAGAGGGGAGGAGGAGGGGGGAGGATGGGGAAGAGAGAGAGGATGAGGAGGAGGTGAAGGAGGAGGGGGAGGATGGGGAAGAGAGAGAGGGGGGGGGAGGATACAGACAGACAGACAGATGTATCACTGCTCAGATTGTTAGATTGTTTCCCCACTGCTTTGTGTATATTCCTCCATCTCCAGTCTCCCGCGTACACCTGCGCACTGCTGGGAGGGTCACGTCCGTTCCGGGCGTCGCGGCTTCTCACTCCATCTCCATTCTTACACTTCAGTCTCACACCCCGCGCGGTCAGGGGCGTGGAATATATACTGCAATATATTTGTAAATATTTTGGCATTT
>CM045887.1:57219906-57224906 GCA_025169545.1 Anguilla japonica | reverse complement strand
GTCCTCCCCGAAACTCCACCGAGGACCGAGAGGCAGGGAGGCACATTTCCAGTGAAGAAGAAGAAGAAGAAGAAGAAGAGAAAAAAAACACTCAGAGGAGGATGACGCGTAGAGCATATGGATTTCCATTGTGCCTCTCATAGCTGGTGCAGATGGAGCCTCAGCCGGCACACAATAAAAGCGGAGTCTTGCTTTTTTACGCAGACAATGGAAACAACAGAGAGAGAGAAAAGATGAAACAAAAAAAGAGAAAGATTTCCGTCCCCCCCCTGCTTCAGCGGGACGTTTCCAGAAGGGGTCTTTCCTGAGAGGAGGGCGTCCGCCTCGTTCCCCGATAATTAACACGGTGATTAGCGCGGAATCACGCCCGCGGTTACGGGCGCGCGTCTGTCCGCCGGACGCCGCCTGCGTACCGTAGCGCCCCCCCCGCCGCCCCCCCGCGCGACCCCGTTTTGACAAACCTGACAGGTCGTCACGTCGCCTCGCGGAAGAGGCCTGTCACATCTGACCCCGGAATAGATGAGCTCCCCGTCATCTGCGACTAACCCCCCCCCCCACCCAACCCCGACCCCCCCCGCTGCATTCTGAGTGGGTGCCAGAGGACGCGTGACACTTTAGAGGCGATTGCGCCCGGGCGGGAGCGAATGCCTCTGATAGGCCGATGGCCGACGGCAGGGGCGGTGGGAGGGGCTTGTGCGCGCGAATCGAACGTTTCTGCCCAACGTCTTCCGTGGGCGTCCGAGTCGCCGATCCTTCGTCGCCGTTCTCCGTGTCCCCCGTACCGAAAGTGGAGTAGCTTGGCTTGTGTCAGCTAGCAGCAACTGGTCGGCTGTGTACTTATATGATGATGCTGCAGTACAACATCACTGCCAATTTGACTCTACCCCTTAGTATAAGCACGACACCGCTATGCGATGTCACACTGGGCTTGTAGCTGCCTCTCTCCAAGCGGAGCTGTGGCCAATCTGGGTTGAAATGTGTGTGAGATCAGGAAAAACATGAGTCACACACGTCTAGACATAGAAAGGCTCTGTGGTTTTCTTTGTCAAAGATCAGCGGAGTGTGAATGATGGTTCGAAGAGACAGGACACGGCTACAAAAGAGGAGGGGAGAGAGCGAGAGAGAGGGGGGGAGAGAGAGAGAGAGAGAGAGAGAGAGAGCTCTGAGCGTTGGTGGGCTAAAGAGGTCCTGTATGTGATGAATGTACTTGACATTCAGCTCTGCTCATTTCCTTCCAGACCAGTGAGCACAGCGCCCCCTGCAGGGCTTCCTGTGCCTCCCAGACCGCTAACCTCCCCGCTGTGGGGTCATTTTCATGTTCACCGCTTCAGCTCGTTCACAACATGAGAGAGGAGTTTCTTTTGTCTCTTTCGACACAAAGCACACACACACACACTGACACGCATACACACACACACACACACACACACATACACACACACACACACACACACACACACACGCGCACCCCAGTTCTGTCTCTTCCTGTCTGTCATGCATTATTAATTTATCTCCAGTGCACTGAAGTATCTTTCTCCTGTCTCCACAGCGTGTGCGCATCTGGAACTGTACACAACCGGAACAGTGAAGTGAGTAACACTACATAATGTCAGTGGAGGGACTGGGGGCGGGGCATGCTGGGGAGGGATCATGTTTAAAGTTAATTCTGCCCGCCAATCACAGAAGCATATCCTCCGTGTCATCTCACTTAAATTATGTGTATGTATTTATGTATTCTTTCCTGCCTGCTCTGTATTGGATAAACTTTTTTTTCCACTTTAAAACAATTAATGAGAGGACAAAGGAAATTCCTGTTCCATCCAGGTCGTCTGTCATGGTGTGTGTGTGTGTGTGTATGATAGGATGTGAGTATGTGTTTGAGCACACACATGCACACACACACACACACCCACACACACACCCTGTCCCTAAAGCATGCTATTTTTCAGTCTGGCTGTCTGTCTGTCTCTGTCTCAGTCTGTCCATATGTTGACCTGGCAGCAGAAAATGAGGAGGTAGCATCCGCCTTGATCATGTGACAAACGTCCATTTTGTCCAGAAGCCGAGAGACTTGTGAGGCAGCCGTTCCTAGATCTTCCTCTCATGGAGGACCGCTGGCAATCGGTGCTGTTTGTTTATTTCGGAATGATCCTCTGCTCCATTACATGTTCTAATCTACTGTATGGAGCGCTGGATTGTTTAATTGCTTGTTGAAGTGGGCTGTTCTGAGAATGCCTCAATGATTCGCTCATAATCACACATTAATGCTTTTGCAGCTTCTCTCCTTGTTTGGAACCAGCTTTGTTCCGTAATGTGTTTGGCAACTTGTCTGAAATGTATGAACAGAGTGATGCTTTGAAATATTCATACAACGTCTTCACAATTGTCTTTGAGCCACATCATTAAGAAATTTCTGCAACCCCCACAACCCTGTAAGCCAATCCCGGGACAGCCTGCTCTACTGAAATATGTATGCTTTTTTTTCGGGACAGGACAGTCAGACTATCTCTGTGGATGGCGGCTTCATGTGTTCCACAGACGTGCCCTCTGGGTGACGCTGTTGAAATCTGGGATGTGTGTACAAGTTCAGGCCCTGTCACATGCTCTCTTGTCACAGAAGTGTGCTGCTGAACTGGCTACACCTCCTACCCCAAACACCCACAACACAAGCCACGCCCCCCTTGACGTGAAGCAGCTGTCACTCTACTGATGTAGCCAGGGCATGCAGTTGGAATGGGTTGTGATTTCCTTTCTTGTTGTTGCCATAGCGCCGCTGCACTCTTGCCCAAGGAGTGCCACTGAACGCCGTCAAGTCCAACTGCACTTCCTGCAGAATTCAAAGGGTTACTATTGTGGGGTCAGGCAGACATGGGGGGTGTACAGTAAGCATGGAGGGGGGCAGCGGGAGAGAGAGGGCTGCTTTAAAACAGATGGCGCCCCCTGCTGGGGTGGTCTCCCTGTGGGTTGAAGTGATCAGATCAATACCACAGTGCAATGGCTTTGGGAAACTGACCCTGTCCATAAACCTGAAAGTCAAACTCAGCTGTTTTTCTGATTTCTTGAGCTAGAGTCTTGAATAGGTGAAGGGGCATTAAGTACAGCCAGACAGTCTGTTACTGGCTGCCCACATATGATCACTGAGGTGACGTTTGCCACCCACAGCCTACCCCCCCCCCCCCCCCCCCCCCCCGCCCCCAGCAGTCTCAACTGTGCTTCCTTTAACTGGCAGATCATACACATCATGGCCCTCTCTCTCTCTGTCACTTTTTCTCTGTCTACCTCTCTTTTTCGGTCTCGGTTTCTTTCCCTCTCTCTCGCTTTCCCTCACTGGCTATCTCTCTGTCCCCTCTCTCACTCTGTCTCTCTCTCCCTCTCTCTCTGTTCCTTTCTCTCTCTGTCCCCTCTCTCACTCAGTCCCTCTCTCTCTCTCTCTCTCTCTCTCTCTCCCCCTCCCTCTCTTTATACCTCCCTCCGAGCCTCAGTGCTCCATGGCAGGCCTGTACCAGCTCCTCCAAGCCCCTTCTGCAGCGCTGCTCTTGAGTGGGTGCCAATAAACAAACAATTACAAGGGAGAACGAATTATCTGTCTGAATTGGTCCAGGACGGCGAAGCGTTTAATTTCAGATTTCACAAGCCCCCGGACCAGAGGGGCCGTGGCCAAGCCAAACAGGCCTGCGATTTCCCCACAGGCTGAGAGAGCCAGCGTGGGGACTGTGTGTGTGTGTGTGTGTGTGTGTGTGCGTGTGCGTGTGTGTGTGTAGGGTGGGTGAGTGTGTGTGTGTGTGTGTGTGTAGGGTGGGTGAGTGTGTGTGTGTGCATGTGTGTATGTGAGAGTGTGTGTTTGTGTGTGTGTGTAGGGTGGGTGAGTGTGGGGACCTGTGATGTGTGTGTGTGTGTGTGTGTATAGGGTGGGTGAGTGTGAGTGTGCGTGTGTGTGTGTATATATGTGTGTGTGTGTGTGAGGGTGGGGACCTGTGTGTGTGTATGTGTGTGTGTAGGGTGGGTGAGTGTGCATGTACGTCCGTGTGTGTGTGTGTGTGTGTGTGTGAGAGTGTATATGTATAGGCTGTGTGAGTGTGTGTGTGTGTGCGTGTGTGTGTGTGTTACATGACAACCCACAGGTAAATGGGAGGACAGTGGAAGATCACCTGGTCTGTGTGTGTGTAGATGTTGATAATGAATTTTGGGCATGACGAGCACAGAAAATGTTAAAATGCAACGTTATTTAGAAGAAAATGGCTGTTATAGGCTGCATTCACAATAAGGGGTAATTTAAAGCACGTTTATGTGAGTTCAACTTGAAGTTGATATAAGGTTTAGCCCACTGTGCATATATCACAGGTGTGTAAGATGCAGAGACTCCACTTTAAACCAATGTAAGCAACTTTCTTTGGTCTCAGTTATTTTTATAAGTCAGGCATAAGCACAACTTAAAAATGATCTTATGATTGCATTTATGTTTAAATCCAAGAGCATTTTTATAAATGAGGCCTCAGATTGAATAATCCCCCCAGTAGTAGTAGTAATAGTAAGTGGTAATCGTAGCATTAACAGGTACTGGTAGTAGTAGTAGTAGCGGCAGTAACAGTAGTAGTAGTAGCAGTAGCATTCGTAGTAGTAGTAGCAGTAGTTGTAGTAGTAGCAGTAGTAGTAGCAGTAGTTGTAGTAGTAGCAGTAGTAGTAGTAGTAGTAGTAGCAGTAGTTGTAGTAGTAGTAGCAGCAGCAGTAGTAGTAGTTGTAGTAGTAGTAGCAGCAGCAGTAGTAGTAGTTGTAGTAGTAGTTGCAGTAGTAGTAGTAGTAGTAGTAGTAGTAGTAGCAGTAGTTGTAGTAGTAGTAGCAGCAGCAGTAGTAGTAGTAGCAGCAGCAGCAGTAGTATATCTCTCAGGGGTAACAACTGATACCCTATTTCAGCTATAGGGTACAGTCCAGAATAGCGCATGATAGTGCATGTTACATCCATGCAGGCTAGTTACGTGCGTGCCTGTGACTGGCCTGGGGAA
>CM045887.1:57202406-57214906 GCA_025169545.1 Anguilla japonica | reverse complement strand
CAACATATGGCAGCGTCTCTGTGTGAACACACCACCGGAATGGAGTGACAGCCTCTCTCTGAGGTGATGGAGACAAACACCAGAGAGAGGAGGGGATGAGGGGGGGAGAGAGAGAGAGAGAGAGAGAGAGAGACACCAAGGGAGAGGGAGAGGCAGTTAGAGAAAGATAGAGAGGGAGGAAGGGAGGGGCTCCAAGGGAGAGAGAAAAGGAGAGGGAGAGGCAGTAAGAGACAGAAAGAGAGGGAGGGAGGGAGGGAGGGAGGGGAGAGGCAGTGATGAGAGAGTGTGGGAGATGTGTCTCTTAAGATGTGAAAGGGATGTGGCTTTGCTATGACACTAAAACGGGGGGCATATCCCAAGTATGTGAGAGAGAGAGAGAACCAGATGCTAAATGAGGTGGGAAAGAAAAGGGGAGTGGTGGAAAAAATACAAACGAGGAAGAGGATGTAAGACTTCATTGGTTTGCCATTTTAAGCACAGTGTGTTGGTGTAGGCAATTTGGACAAGTTTAAACTTAGAATGCTCTATCCTGTCCACATTAACAAAGGTTATTTCTATGACGTAATACTAATTATACATAAAAGGAACACACCATGTAAGGATTACAGCCAGAAAAAAAGATTAATTTTGTGGATTCACAAACAATACTGTTAAAACATGGTAAAAAGAAAGACATCTCAAAAAAGGCCATAATGTTTTCAGTTACATATATTTCTGTGAAGCTGCAATAATATCCTCTTTCTAAAAGCCTGCACTGTCTTTGAGGCCCAATCAGGAAAGGACTGATTGCCCATCTTCTCCAATCAGATCATTTCTGCCCCCCCCCCCCCCCCCCCCCGAAGGAAGTTGAAGGAAAGGAAGAATCAATAACTCATTATAGGCAAACCCATCAGCTGGCCCAGGCTGCCTTGAAGCCTTTAATAACCAGAGGAACGGGGCCCGAAATCAGAAACAGGCCCGAGAAGAACAATTCTTTTCCCCACAGTTATCACTTTCACCCATATTAACCTGAGCACGGAGAAACTATCAATCTGCCCTGGACTTTAAGGGGACCTGAAGGCACCTGTTCATGGTTTGACCCGTTTCTTTTCGAAACTGGATCAGGATCACTGAGCACTTAACACTGGAAGACGGCCAGTCCATCAGCGCGAGCCTACTTGTCAGGTTTAGCCACACGGTCGTGGGGAAATGGTTCAGTGAGGCAATGTGTTGCTGTTCCTCTATTGCTCAACCTTTCATGATTATGTTTACGGTGCGTTCTCTGTGACCGAGAAACACCTTAACGTTAAATGCCAGGCCTGAGAAACGTGCCCAAGTTCTGCAGGATCTTCCGTCCTTCAGACCACATGATCAAAATACAGGAGAGACAAAGAAATTGCGGGATCTGACAGAAGATGGGAACATTGGGGAAGGGAATCTTCATGAGCAGGTTGCATAAAAATGAATTAAAAATTAGTCAAAAAATAAATTTGGCACTATGTCAATTTCACAGGCTTCAAGCAGGTACGGGATGAAATTCAGTTCTAAACTAAAATTCGCGCTGATAGGGGTAAGGGTTCAGGGTGCACTGGGGTAGGGGCACGTCATTTCGGTAGAAGGCTGAGCTGAGAGTTCCCAACTCAGCGGGAACTTGAACTTGCCCCAGATTCCGAGCGGAGAAAAGCGAGACTCTTATCTGTCTGCGGTGGCTCGCAGGAGAGACAAACAGTGCATTTTAATTGTGATTGCTCCAAATTTCCAGTATAATTAGGTGGTATCCCTGGGATAATTATACTGTGCAGTGATGAACCTGACAGATATTAATGGGAAGGATCTGTGAGGCTTGCCTAGAGGGGGCAAACGCCAACTCTCGCAATACAAGGCCTTTTATTTTTCTACATGTACGGCTCAAGTGCGGGACAGCAGGCGTGACTGTGGAACAACAGAAAACTGGGACATGTCGACGAAACTTATAAACAAAGACGCTGAATGAAAATGCTCAAGAGATCTTCCAAAACAAAAGTGCTGGGGGCCAGCGAAAAGCTAACCATTAACAGCGAGAAAACAGCACGTCCCAGGCAAGACAATTACTCCAAATTGCACCATTAAAATCAGGCAAGGAATCATCAAGCAATTAACTAGAAAAGATGAAGATCCTAGGAAGTCGGGTCATTTAACGCATGAGGGTGAAGACGATGAGGCAAAAGTAGATGTGCAACACGAAAAAGGCTGAATATCAAAACCAAAAAACGGAGCTTTTGAAATCGCGGACACTGACGGTAAAGTGTGGGCCTGTACGTTGGGTAATATCTCCAGTTACGATGAAAAAAGTGACCAGAAAGCCTAAAGGTGGTTCCTGTGAAGCATGTTGACACAGTCACTGACAGGTCAAAGACCTGCAGAGGAAATACATTTGAAAGATGTGATTGAGAAAAGCCTTACCCAAGACTTCAGGGGAAGGGCTGGACGCAGTTCTTTGGGGACAGCGCTTGTGGAAAGACAAACCCAAGAACCGACCACATCACACAAGACCGAAAAGCGAAAAAGGATGAGAAAGAAAAACGTGATAAATGTTTTTACTATCTTGAAAAGAAGGGGAACTTCAGGACACCAGGAACAGGACGGCAGGGGGCGATGCGAAGCAGAGGACTGCCGTCGATTGATCGCAGACGTTATAAAAGGATATGGAGCTTAAACCGTGATGATGATGATGATGATGATGATGATGATGATCCCATATGCCCTTAACACACCCGGGGTCTCTGGTGACAGGGGCTCTGTGCTCTGAAACCAGCCACACCTGCTCCCTACCAACGCTGGGCATCTGTGAGGCCCCCGGCGCCCCTGCCAACCACCTGACCCTGCCAGCTCCAGGCCTCAGCTGCCACTCAGCCCGTTACCACGGGGACAGAGGATATCCGTTCCACCCCTGTGTCCCGGGGTGGGAAGAGCGGGCAAACGCCACAGCCTTTTTTTTGGGGGGGGGGGGGGCGTGAAGCCCCTCCACGCCAATTTAACATGTGATTGTAAATGAGTATATGCACACACACACACGTACGCACACACACAAACACGCATACTCGCACATGCATACTATACACGCACACACAGGCAAACGCAATCACGCATGCGCACACTCACACACACACACACACACACACGTGAACACATACACACACACGCAAACATACACAAATGTACACAGTTTCAACCAGTGTTATAGAATGGGGGGGGGGGGGGGAGACACTGGGTGTGTTTCACGCTGTAATCCCCCATTACAGTGTGATGGATATGACATATCACACGCTGAAGGAAAAGAACAGACGTGTAACAGGTTTGTGTGTCACGCCTTCTGTGTGGAGCCTGTCAGCCCATCGCGGTGTCAAACCTCACTTGCACACACACTCCCCACCCCCCACACACACTGCCCATATGCTCAGGACGTGGAACAGTTGGACATGGCCATTGGCAAAACTGGGTCACCCCCCCACCCCCGCCCTAAAAAATCTGCCCTTTCACAGATGGCCTTGACAGAAAAGCCTAGTTTTGGCTGCAAAAATAGCGTTTATTTGCACTGTGAATTAACAAAAAAAAAAAAGGTCACACAAACAAAAACACGAAAAACAGCCAATTTAACTCATCATTAGATCACAGCAGTCTTGTGAAGGCAAAACTTTGACTTCAGAGATGTGGATCTCAGAGATCCCTCAATTAAAACGAAAGACCGCGCACTTCGTGCGAAAACCGCTCTCCATCGTCAGCGAATCGATTTCGGTGTCACGCTCTGGGATTGACGCAAAACTCCTGAGAATCGTTCAGAGAGAGCCCCCGAATTTTCCGGGATAGTTCAAGTTTCTCCCCCTCGTGACTCTTTGCCAAGCAACGTTGAACCGATGGAACTCAGATTGCTCACACCAAACCAGACTTCTGCCACCAACCAATGCCCTTCGCTGCTGATAGCGATGATGTAAGTGCCTCAGGTAAAGAGCATGGTGTAGGCTTTGTGGGCCACACAGGACAGGTTAACTCTAGCCTCTCATGGTAGGCGTCCCATTATAAAACACATGTGGTTACTGATTTGAATGTTACTTAGCTGCCATTCATGCCCCAACAAGCAAATGAAGCGACTAGATATGTCTCTCACAAACATTGAAACCCAGAATAGTGCTAGTTTTTGGTCTCCACGGGAACACGAACACAGCTGCGCTTTGCAGTTTTTGACTTCCCTGCTACCTCCACTGCTTTCAGCATCGGGCTGAAATCCTTCCATCAGGGGTGCGCATCCTTGAGAAACAAATCGGGAGTTATGTCCTGTATTCTTTAGAAAAACGGTACATTCAAACGAAAATAAAATGGGTGTCCTTTGTGGAAAACAATGTACGTTTTTTTAATGAAAAATCCCTCCGAAAGATTCTGTGTTTTTTTTTTTTTTTTTTTTTAAATGTCTGGAACAGTTCCGAGGCTGTCTCCATGCTCCAGTTCCGCCTCATCTGCCGTCCATCTTGGCAGTGAAAACGCTCCCCCCTTCACGCAAAGCTTTGGTTTCAGCCCAATGGCGGTAATGGCGGCTCGTTAAGTGAAGTTCATTCGTATCGTGAGACACCCCCGTTCCAACCCCCTCCCCCCCCCCCCCCCCCCCCCCCCCCCTCCAGGTTGTTTAGGGCATTGTAGGCGCTGTATCTCTTGGATAGGAATCAAGTTTGCAGCTGCAGCACAGAATAACTCATCACCAACTCCCCCCCCCCTTTTACCCACCCCCCCGCATGCCCGAGAGAGCCACAGGTAGTTGATGAAGTGGCGGTGCCAAGTGTCCCAACTGGCACAGACAAAGAGCAGCTGCTGAGCGCTGGCATGGGCCAGATGCCACTCACGTGCCATGTGTTCCAAGCGGGGCAAGAGCGGGGGGTGGGCTTGGGAATGGGGCGCTTGCCAAGACATCCTCATCTGGTGCCAACTCCACACATGTTCTGGAGCTCTGCCGATTCCTCCTCCCCTCTCCCCCTC
The DNA here is from genome assembly GCA_025169545.1 of Anguilla japonica. Classification (NCBI taxonomy): domain Eukaryota; kingdom Metazoa; phylum Chordata; class Actinopteri; order Anguilliformes; family Anguillidae; genus Anguilla; species Anguilla japonica. The sequence goes on along the minus strand of CM045887.1, from coordinate 57,209,923 downwards.
CCCCCCGTCCCCTCCTCTCCCACGGTAAGAGAGGGCTCGTGTCTCCGTCTCTGTCTCTCCCGCTACCGTACGCGGTTTTGGTTTTCCGACGCCTCTCCGGCACCCAGCCCCAAAAAGCGGCGGCGCCGCCAACTGTTGCCGTCCGCGACGGGGGCCAGCTCCGGCGGACCCCCGTCGGCTGGCCGGTGTCCCGGGGAGCTGAGAGAGCGCGGCCAACTGCCAGCGGGGCAGGGTCTGCCCGAAAATTACCGCCGCACGCTACACTCCCAGGGCGTCGGGGCGAAAGCAGGCGCCCGATGTATGTCGCCAAAAAAAAAAAAAAAAAAACAAAAAAAAAAAACGGTGTCCGTTAGCGCTTTTCGAGGGCGCCGTGGTGGAAAAACCCCAAAAGGAAGTGAAATCAATAACAAAAAATCTCAAGCGAATCGATCCCCCGTTGGATCCCCCGGACGTTGGCAGGCAGCGGTGGGACAGTGCGGCCATTGATCGCGGCGGGCGGTGGCGGCGGCGGCGATGTTCTCGCGCTGGAGTCCCCGGTAAGATTGAGGCTGTGATTGAAGGCGCCAGCTCTAGCTGCGCCTCTTCGCTGGGTGGAGGGACGGCCCTTTGACGATACTACTCCTTCGAAAACGGAAGGGGAGCTCCTCTCCTCGCGCGACGCGCCTGCTTCGAAGCAGGAACGTGCCATCCTCGTCGCCAGCGTAGGGGTTTCGGGAGGGGGGGGGGGGGGGAAAGCGAAAAGTTTTTGAACGGGTGCCATGTCTGAACGGCCCTCGTCGGAGGCCCGCGAGTGCCAGCTGGTGGCTGCGGGCGCCCGCGTCGCGGAGACGGTGCCAGAACGAGCTGGCGCCGGGGCGAGTCCCGGGCGGGGAGGGACGGCGGGACGAGCGCGCGGTCTGGTTCCTGCGTCCCTCGGCTCGCGCTCCTCCTCCTCACCGGCCCCCTCCCTTTCCTGTCCTGAGTATTTATGCCGGGACGTCTTGCTCACATCGGGGGGAGGAAGGCTTCCCTATGCGCACACCATTCAAATTAGTTAAGAGAAAAAAGATTAGCTTGCAGTCTTTCAAAACCCGAATGCCTGTTTGTCGGCCATTTTATGTGCAAAACTGACAAATTAACACAGCTAAAAGGACAAATTACAAATTAATACTGTAAACAACAATGCAATGTTATTGCGTGAAATATGGAATCAACATGGCTGTTGTTTTGCTTAATCAGAGATCCATGGCATGGACGTTCCCTCATGATGCAGTCCTTTCCTTGGGTCAGTGACCCACATCAACAGAAGATAGTTTGCCGTAGTTAACTTGGAGGGGAGATATCGTTTGCAATAAAAACTTTGGTTGTATGATGTCACTCTGATTCTGAAAGCCAAGCTTGCCAAGTTTTTGCTCTGTGATAGTGCTTTTCTGTCTTAAAGACTGTGCTGTGCTGTCAAACTTGTTATTTTCCATCTTCCTTTTCATAAAGGGGGTTGTAAATTTTCAACATTTAATTGATGTTTGAGTTTTGATGATTAGCTGCATTAAAAACAATTAATGAATACTGTACCTTATCAGACCTGTGTTTTTAGTTGTTCCAGTGACCTTCGGTATGCACTTGTTGTACATAACTTTGGATGACAGTGTCTGCCAAATAAAATGTAATAACGTAATTTAAAAAAGGGTCTAGACGCACAAGGCAACTATAAAATTCTTAATGTTGCATCAACTCCGACCATTGTTTATGGGACCAATTTAAATGTTTTTTTTTTTGCAAAAAAATGCAAGAAATGCAAATGTAATGACTGTGTAAAAGGCCTCCTGACAGTTCAAACCAGAAAGCCCAAAAAGTCAAATTCAGTCTGTCTGTGACAGCGTGAAATTGTTTACTCAAACAATACCTGCGTTTTTTTTTTTTTTTTTTTTCTTGGTCAGGCTCTCGGCAGCTCAGCTGAGCAGGAAACAGGAAGCGTCCTTCCCGTTTGCCGCGCAGACGGCTCTCGGGCGAAGACGCTTTCGCCCGAGTCGTGAGCGCGGACCCGGCCCGGCGTTCCCTTCCACCTGAGCCCCCTTCGCTAATCGCTCGAACGACTTCATTACGCAGGCACCCCAGGCCTCCGCGCGCGATCGGCGGCACCTTTAGCTAATGGCCGCCCGCCTGTCCGTCAGAGTGGAAAATTAGAACCGCTCTCTCTCCGCTAAATAGCTTCTTTATTTAAAAAATGACAAGTGCAGGGGACCCCTGCGTCCCCCCCGGAGGACTTCTGTTTCGACACCCGCAGGTTTACGCTGCCGCCGCCGTGACCGGCTGTCCTACCTGCCTCGGAAGCAGTACTCTCTCTCTCTCTCTTTTTCTGCTTTTCTCCCCCCCCCCCATTACATTACAGGCATTTAGCAGACGCTCTTATCCAAGAGCGACTTACACAACTTTTTTTTTTTTTTTACATAGCATTTACATTGCATCCAGTTATACAGCTGGATATATACTGAAGCAATGCAGGTTAAGTACCTTGCTCAAGGGTACGACGGCAGTGTACTACTGGGGAATCGAACCTGTGACCTTTAGGTTACAAGACCAACTCCTTACCCTCTATACTGCACTGCTGCTCACATCCCTCCATCCCTGCCTCTGTATCTCTTGCTCTCTTTTTTTCTGCTGTTGCTCCATTTCTTCTCTCTCTCTTGCCCTTCCTCTCTGCATTTCTCCTCCTCCGCTTCCTGTCTTACCTTGCACCATCGCCACCCCTCCCCCCCTCCCCCGCCTGTGACATCACAAAATGAGCTGCTGTCCCCTACTGATGGCAAGGAGAGGCTTCACTGGCCCCAGAATGGGCGGAGCCACCATGTGCTGTCAGTCACCGAACCGCCTGATCAGATCACAAGACTCTCTACACTCTGATTGGTCAAAACACTCTGATTGGTTGAAATTGATAAATCACAGATGAAACATTATTGTAAAGACAAGCAGAATTTTTTTAACAAAATGGCTGAAAGAAGCTGAAAGTTGATAGGCCATTGCCTGAGGACATTTTTATCATTTAACCGCAAAATTATCTTTTCACTTGCACTTTCATCAACACTATTTTTTATCAAATAATTTTTTTTCGTTACTTCACCACAACAGCCCCTTGTCCTTTGCCTAATACTGGACCGCTCACCCCTTCAGGAGAGTGAGCGCACGTACTGCACGTACCGTCATTTTTTTACTGTAAAATCCTTTATGTGGGGAACAGGTCACTATGGCTGCAAATGCAGTCGATGACGCGGCGCGGCGGTGTCCCGTTCCCCTCGCCGTCTCTCCCCGGCCCGCGCCGCTATCCGTCACCGCGTTTACCGTGTCCGCGCGTCGCAGTAACGAGCCCCCCTGCTTTCCCGCCGGCCGCTCGGGCGCGTCGCGCGCTGCTGTCATCATCACTCTGCGTCGCCAATGCGGCGTGCGCCAGCGTGGAATCTCTGTTATCTTTCAAAAAGTTTGTTCCCCCCCCCCCACCCCTCCCTTGCCCCTTCATATGTATTTTTATATATATATATATATATATATATATATATATATATGTGTTATTTTTGACATGTGGGTGTTGTTGATCGTTGAGTGGCTTTGCGCGTCCTGGAGGGACAACACAAGGCAAAGCACCGTGTGACCCAGGGTGCAGGGGGGAACACAATCAGCGTCGCACACACCTTTGACAGGATGGCCAATTAGCAAGGCTCAGGGGAGGAGCTCTTTCAAATGAATTTAAACAATAGAAGAGCGCAAACGGGCCGGCCGGCTGTGCTTATTGGTCGCTTGTCCGCCTGTCCCTCTAATTGCACACGTGTTTGAGATTTTGGCGGCGGCCTGTATTGATTTAGCAGTGAGAGTAGGAGTCGGCAGGTCCCGCTGCAGATTCTCGACTGGGTTGTGAATCGGGGCGAGAGGCGGTGACACAGGTTGGATGTTTTCATCGCACCCACAACCACCCCCATGCCCCCCCACACCCCCCCCTACACCCCCCCCCCCCCCCCAGCCGCCCACATGCTGTCACACTAAGTGTTTGGGTCTCCATGATGGATTGCCTTGTGTGAGTGTGTCTGACCGTGCCAGTTCACTGCAGGGGCTTTTGAATCAAATCAATTGATGGGCTGACACTGAGGCATGATGGGACGGGAGGGTGGGAGGGAGGAGGTGGGGGGGACGGGGACGGGGGCATTGTGAGGGGTCTTTTAGGGATCCAGCAGTTTTAAAAGGATGTGTGTAGAGTCAAGGTGTACATTGACAGGTAAAAGTCGCAGAGGACACAGAGAGGACGTTCGTTTGAAAGCCGAGGAGGAGGAAATAGTGTGTCAGACGAAGAGTAAAACTCGGCCCTCGCAGTGCAGTCCTTCAAATTCAGCGGCAGGTAACACTCGCAAAACCCAGGATCATAAACACCACTGAAGTGAAGTTTATCTCAGGCTAGGTTGAGTATTGGGGGTGGGGAAGGGGGGTAATAGACACACCTGAGATTGACATCAGATGGTGGGGGGGCTCGTCGTGTGCAAAATCAGGGTGCAGGGTTAGGCTCTGGGATGTAGAACACAGGGTCTGAGGGCTGGGGGGTGGGGGGGGTGGGTCGGGGCGGGAATGAGGCTGCAGTTGGGGGTCGGAGGGGTTAGAGGGGAGAAATATGAGCCTTTTTGAAGTGAGGCAGGTGACCGTAGGCAGGGGCATATATGTCTCCCTGGGGGAGGGCTCTTTGAGGCTCTTTTAGGCTCTTTTGATAAGAAAGCACCAGGAAATGCAAGTAAACTGCTACACTGCAGCACGTTCAGGACTTTGGAAGTGACATCAAAATACTCTCATTTTCATAGCATGAATCCTTTAGTCTTAATTTTATAACAGGTTGCTCTCATTTAGCAGCTATGAACCTCAGATTATGCTAATGCCCAGGAATAATGCCAGCGGTACTCTTGATCTGATTACAGCACGCTGTTCTTGTCAGTTTTCCAAACGATACGTCTCCCTTTTCAATGACCCACTATCTTCTGTGAATGATTAGATTTTGTTCTGATGCTAATATTGTTGCTAAGTGCCTATCCAAGACAACCAACCCCTACCTGCTCTGGTGAATGAGAGGCATCAATTGTAAAGCGCTTTGGATAAAAGCGCCATATAAATGCAGTCCATTTACCATCTATCCCAGGGTGTGGCCAACTGTACGCTGTGTTGGAGGCCTGGGCATGCTTGGATAACCCCGGGGGTCGGGTCGGGGGGGCTCTTGTTAGACCTGGAGAGAGGGGGCTGTTTCCCCCTGGTGATGCCCACCATCCTCACCCCTCTGCCCTCCCTTTGAGGATCCCTGGGACATCAAAGCAACCCTTCCTCAGGGTTAGCCCTCTCACACAATAGCAGTTCATCTCTAACGACCAACATGATGGCACATCGGAGAGAGAGAGAGAGAAGAGAGGGGAGGGAGGGAGGGAGAGAGAGAGACAGAGAGAGAGAGCAAGAAAGGGACAGAGGTAAGGAGAGAGAGAGGGGGGAAAGAGAAAGGGAGAGAGAGAGACAGTAAGGTGCCTTGGGACTGTTTGACAACATTGCCACCATTCTGGAAAATGAGATGGAGAGGGTATGGTGGTGGGGGGTGGGGGGGGGGGGGGGGTGTAGCAGGAAGGAGAGACTGCACACATACACAAATAATTGATGGGAGGGTGCTTGAGTCCACAGAGAGGAAGTGAGGGGGGCCTGGTGAGAATAGGGTGCAGATAATGAGAGAGATATTTTATTTGATTTTATTTATTTTTTTCGGGGGGGGGGGGGGGGGGGGGGGGCTGATAAGAGCACAGATGCAGTAGAGCAAGAAATAATGAAATAGTGAGTAAGTGTGTGAGGGATGGAGGGAGAGAGAGTGATGGAGGGGGAAAGAGAGGGAGGGAGATAGAGAGGGGGGGGGTGGGGGGGTAGAGAGGAGGGCTGAAGGAAGTGAGAGTATCCCAGGGGGACAGAGGGAAGGAGTCTGCTGTTCACCTTCAATTAATTCCCACTTTCCTCTGACTGTGTGCAGAATGTTCACTGAGGCGTGCAGGCTGTGTGTGTGTGTGTGTGTGTGTTGTGTGTGTGTGCGCGCGTGTGCGTGTATGTGTGTGTGTGAGTGTATGTGTGTGTGGGTGTGTGTGTGTATGTGCATGCATGTGTCTGTGTGTGCGTGTACCCATGCATGCATGTGTGTGAGTGTGTTTCTGTGTGTAAAAGCAAAACAAAAAGTGTGTGTTTGCATATGTGTGTTCTTTAATTTGGTGCAAGTGAGTGTGAAGTTGTGTGGCGTGTGTATCTTCGTTGCTTGTTTTACGTATGTACATGTACATCCCTGACCTTTGTGTCTGAAATTTGTGCTGTCACAGACTTTGGAAGTAGAGGGCAGCTCTATCACTCAAGCTCACAGAACATGGGTCTCTAAACAGCCCAGGTTTGGTGCTGTGTATTAACAGGCTTTTCTGTTACTCACCCCTAATTCCCTCTAAGATGCTCTCGTAGTGCATATCAGCCTGACCTTTGCAACACTGCAGATAAGATGATATTTCTTTCTATAATAAATATTACTTATTGACACTGCTTATCCAGATACTTTAAGCAATCCATTTACACTGAAACATATGCAGGTGTTTATTCCAGCTTTTTTTTTTCCATACTCTGGCTTGAACATGTCATTTTTTTAAAATATCAAAGAGCCTATGTTAACAGACAATGTCTGAGATAAAGAGTGCTTATGAAAGGCAGTATAAGCCATTACCTAAAATTAAAATGGTGTCTCTTGTATTATACTCCCCCCCCCCCCCCCCCTCAGGATTTCAAAGACATCTAAATCAAAGAAAAAAGCCACAATAGAAGTCCATTCAAACCACTGATTTTTTTTTTGCTAACAGGCAGAATGAAGGTCTTGGCACTGTGTTCCAAATGTCAGCTTAGCTCATATTAATGGTGTGATGTAGCTCTATACAGCTTTCCAACCTTAAGCCAACTTGGCTTTAAAAAAAAACTTACCAATGAAGAAACAGGTTCGTTCAAATATTCAAAAGAAATGCTTAACAAATGTTTGAATATAATAACATAAACTGACGCAAAGGTGGCATGGGTAGCTCCAAAGCCGTATGAGGAGGAGATAATGTTTAATTTTTGACAGGAAGCTGAACAACACCCATAATAACAAATAATCATGGCAGATTGCTGATAATAGTTTTGGTATGCTTCACGTGCAGACTAACAACACGATAAGACGTTTTACAGTAATTGTTTGGGTTTAATAATCAAAATGTTCAGGGCAAAATGCTCTACACTCGAGTAGTGTGGTGTTATTATGTTAGAAGACTTGTGGCCCCTATTACAGAGATAAACACACGGTAAAGTTTGCAGGATATCTGTAGCTTTTACGTCACAATGTGGTATTCAGAGTTTTTTTTATTGAGCACGAAGGAAGTACAGGGCTGTTTTGAGTGCAGTGAAGCACAGGCTCGGGCTTCCTGTGCAGAAGTGCCCACCTGTCCCGCTGTTTTAACACGGTGTATTGGAAATAAAAGCCG
>CM045887.1:57119906-57194906 GCA_025169545.1 Anguilla japonica | reverse complement strand
CTTCACAGAGAGATTGTAGTCTGGGCTCCATCAAACATTCATCCTTAGAATTGATTTGCCAGTAAGTGCAAAGTTTTTGTCATCTTTTTTGTCTTCATAGAAAAAGGTGTGTTGAAGAGAAAACTATTGTTTGCATTCAATGAGAGAGAACGTTTGTAGGACAAATTATGGTGGAATCCTGGCTTGTCTTTAAAACCTCAAACTGGGAAGCGATGATGAATATGATGTCAGACGACAGAGGCTCGCTGAAATGTTTTCCTGGTGGGGATGTTGGGGCAGTGGTTTAGCCAGGTTTGCAGATGACCTGAGGGGGGGGGGGGGTATTATCCCAGTAAATACATTCTGTTTATGAGCACTTTTTTGGTGAGGGGGGGGGGCTGGGTTAAGGTCTTTGCAATTATGTTCTACATATTTTATGCATCTACACATTTTTTTTTGGGGGGGGGGGGGGGGGGTTGTTTCGAACTCGGGTGCAGCAGTTCCCTTGTCTATGAGATTAACTTAACTGTTGTCGACAATATCTTTTAGAAGCTATACCTCATTGAATATTTCAACAGTGAGACAATGTTAACCATGTTGTTTGCTTGCTATTTTCAGGTGCTCATTAATTATTTTTTAATAATGTCAGAATAGCACAGACGCTAGCTTTAAACCATGGCTACACAAAAAACATCTTTATTTTTACTGCCAGTGGGATCAAAAAAAAAAAAAAAACAGACCTGGCGCATTGAGTTCAGATGTTCCACTGAAAGTCAGGTTACCTTTTCAGGCAATGGCTTGCCATGTTTTAAAAAAAAAAAAAGAGGAGAGGAAAAAACTAGGAAAAGATCGTGTTAAAAAAAAACAAAAAAAACAAAAAAAAACCAAACATTAGCGCTTTTTCACCCGCCGCCCCGGACGCACTAATGACTAATGGACGGGTTCTTAAGGATAGCCGGTGCCCGGGTAAGCACCGGTCTGGGACCGCGCATTAGCCCCCGCCACCCATAAATAACGGGAATGGCGGATGCTGCGGGCCGCGGGCGCCGGCGGAGGAGGGCGTGTTAACCGGGGTTACCGGCCCGAGGACCCGGCTCGCCCCGATACTTAACCTGGGGGGGTCACTGAGGACCCGGCCCGCCCCGATGCTTAACCTGGGGGGTCAGAGCTGAGCTTGTCCACTGGCCCCGATGCACAGGCGCTATGTACAGCAATGAGACTGGATGGGGGAGTGTGAGAAAGATGGTGATTAAGAGTAAGAGCATTGTCGTGTGTGTATGTGTGCGTGCGTGCGTGCGTGTGTGTGAGTGTGTGTGTGTGTGCGGGCATGTTTTACTATCTTTGTGAGAACCAAATGTCCCCACAAGGATAGAAAGATGAGGAAAACTACGCAAGGTGGGGACTTTTTGCTGGTCCCCACAAGTTCAAGAGGCTGTTTTAGGGTTAGGACTTAGGGTTAGGGTTACAATTAGGTTAAGGTTAGGGTTAAGGTTAGGCATAGGTTACGGAATAATGTAGCAATACAAACATATATATGTGTGTGTGTGTGTGTGTGTGTGCCTGCGTGTAAGCATGGTCACTTTGCATATTTTTATTGTCTGTTTTATCTTGTGAGTTTTTTTTGTTGTTGTATATTTTGTGTTTGTGCCCTAACCCCCCCCCCCCCCCCCCCTGCCCCCCCACCTTCGCACCCCAGGCTTGGGGTAGGTGTCTGCCATGGTGCAACGGATTGTCACGGTTACCCAGGTAACCTGTCAGTTGGGATCTGAGGTAGATCCTAGTGCCTGCAGCTTTTCTACACTACTGATCTGTAGCAGGGGCCCCATCCTCCTCACCCCCCCCCCCCCCCCCAAATCCCCCCCCTCCCCCCACGCCCTATCGCAATGACACACACCATCTCAGGTCACACTGCGCACCTTCTGTTCAATGTCATGTTCCACCCCAGGTATGGGCACACACACCCCCCCCCATTCTCACACGCCTCCCCCCGCAGAAGCAGCACCCTGCTGGGATGTGCCGTGTCAGAAATTGGCACCTACCCCCCGCCCCGCCCCAATTGCACATCACCTTTTACCTTCCAGAGAGACGGAGAAAAGATCTCCTGAGGTTTTCTGTGTGTGTGTGTGTGTGTGTGTGTGTGTGTGTGTGTGTGTGTATGCGTGTCAGTGTGTGTGTGTGTCAGTGTGTGTGTGTGTGTGCTTTGTGTCGAAAGAGACAAAAGAAACTCCTCTCCATGTTGTGAACGAGCTGAAGCGGTGAACATGAAAATGACCCCACAGCGGGGAGGTTAGCGGTCTGGGAGGCACAGGAAGCCCTGCAGGGGGCGCTGTGCTCACTGGTCTGGAAGGAAATGAGCAGAGCTGAATGTCAAGTACATTCATCACATACAGGACCTCTTTAGCCCACCAACGCTCAGAGCTCTCTCTCCCTCGCTCTCTCTCCCCCCCCCCCCCCTCTGTCGCTCTCTCTCTCTTTCTCTCTCTCTCTCTCTGGATGTGTGTGTGTGTGCGTGTGTGTATGGGTGCCTGTGCTTGTGTGTGCGTGTGTATGTGCCCATGTCCGAGTGTGTGCGTGCGTATGTGTGTGTGTGTGCGTGTGTGTGTGTATGGGTGCCTGTGCGTGTGTGTGCGTGTGTATGTGCCCATGTGTGTGTGCGTGCGTGTGTGTGTGTGTGTGTGTGTGTGTGTGTGTGCTGCTCTACTGTCTCACTCTCGGTGCAAAATGGTCAGTAAATGGAGATAAAACCAATTACCGCAGCCTGAGCCCAGGATGGATGTTAGCTGCAGTCAGTCTTTGCGCGCAGTCTTCATGTCCTGAAAGAAACATACTGGCAGCTCTCAGGCTGTTGGCTTTGGGCCCGGAGAAGCAGAATATCTGCTCTGTGGGTCTGAGCCCCTGGCTGCCCCATTGCCCCTCAGCTTAGCAGGGAATCAGTCTTTTCTATAGCACATTTTCATACACCATGGTGCAACACAAAGTGCTTCACAAAAAAAGTTAAATTGGAATTAATGAAATACGTTTCACGAATAAACAAAGTGGAAATGCAAAGAACAACGGGGACAAGGTAACAACAAAGAATTGTAAAATTAAATCGTTATGTGACTCCAGTAAAAAGAGTACTAAAAAGGTACATCTTCAGTTCTTTCAAAGATCACAAATATGCGATTAGAATGGTCTTAACTGAACATTCCAATGCTGATGTAACAATCACTGCTGGTAACTGAAAGCAATGGAGTTCTAGAACACTGACTTAGAATGTTGAGGGGAAAAAAACATTCCGGAAAACCTACTCTTGAAAGGGTTAAAACTGCCCAGGGATTGAGCAGCCCTCAGGCCCTCTGGGCAGGCCGTTCCACTCAAGCACGCACATGGCACCCGGGGGGTAGAGAGTGAGTCACCACGCAGATCGCAGCGGGCAGCTGAGGTCAGCAAGAGAGGTGAGATCTGGGTGTCACCGGCACAAGCTTTCGGTGTGACCATGGACTGCCGTTGTCTTCATGTGCAGATCCTTTAGAAAAGAGCCATGGAATGTGAGGTTTGTTCCACACTGCTCCACTGTTTGCTTCTGTTTATTTGCGTGTTGTCAAGGTTACTTGTGTACTAGATAATGAAGAATCATGGACAAAATAGGGAACCAAATCAGTGTTCTCCTGAGTGCTTTTCTAGAGCTGAGGGATTATGGGGCAAACAGGTCACCTACTGAACTGCGCAGTGGTAGTGGTCTGATTCTGCCCTTACTGTGATGATTGTAGAGTTATGGAACGATGTGGCCTGATTGTGGGTAGATTTTCTGGGGTGACATAGTCTGATTGTGCAGTTAGGGAATGGTCTACACAGTTTCAAATATATTTCAGTCAAAAAATATTTGTTTGATACGGCCTGTTCTGTAAAAGCCTTTGTGTTAATGGCCAACAAATTCCGGTTCTTATATGGTTAATGTGTGTTAAATGTCATTAATCTGATGCATATTCTGCATTTAATAGTATTAAATAGTTAAAACGTTACATATACCCATTTACTCCCCCAACACCACACCGCCCCCCCTAAAGTCAATGATGTCATCAGTAGGCACAACCACACTCTCCCACCTTAGCCTGCTTCACTGTGTTCAGTCCAATATTTGACTGAGGGAATATTGGCGATCCTATAGGCAAGTTACCGTGGTGACGATGTTTGATTCCTCCGTAACCTTAGTATTGTGGGACGTCTGCACAGTAACCGCGAAAATTTAATCGGGTCCGGCTGTTATTGTAGTGACGTGGTCCCCCCCCCCCCCCCCCCCCCCCCCCCGAAGTCGCCTTAGTTATGTGGTTATGTGGTTCTGATTTTTTAATTGTTGTTTTGGTGCGGTGTTCTGATTGTACAGTCGCTCTGGCAACGGGGCGCGAGTCCGTCTGTCGCCGTGGCGAGTCGAGCAGAAGCCGGAGGATCTAATCAATAGCTGCCTGAGATGAGAGATGTAAAAACCCATGGCACAGCCGCACAGTGAATTCCATTACCATAAACATTAACGTCGCCTTTTCCCCCCTTTAATCCCCATTTATAAAGAGGCGAATTAGATCACTCATCCGAGTGCAAAGTGCTTTTACGTACAATATTAATTACACAAAAAAAGAGCCGTGACCAAAGTTAAGGGAGATAAATAACATCGGGGCGGCCATTTTGTCGGCATCGTCTGCCATTCGTCCTCATTAACTGTTCCATTTAACTTTCACTGTTTTAATGTTTCCATTAATATTCATGCGTCTGACTGAGGCCCGTGTTTATTATTATTGTCATAAGTGTGATCGGTTATGAGCGGGCCTCATCAATCGAGCGCGGATAAGGGCTTTCGTTTCGACAAACGGAATGGTGTGAAATGGAGAGGGAGGGGGGCTGGGATCGCATATGTGAACCGTTCGGTTAAACAGTTTTGTAAATGCGTGAGGCAGATTCTCTGTCTGCCATGGAAGCAGGCGTGTATCTGTTATCGAGTCCTCTGAAGAGGATAGCAGTTTGGTATGCTCATATCACATAATACATGAACAGAGATACACAAAAGTCACGCAAATTCACACTCACTTGCCCCAAATGAAAGAAAACACATATGAAAACACGCACTTTTTTTGCTTTTACACACGCATATACACACACACACACACACACACACACACACGCACGCACCGACACACAGTCTGCTGTCTCCAAGGGTATACCACGGGTATATCACTGGCAAGAAGTCTAGGGATGGGGATGGTCGATGGTGGGGGGAGGAGATGGTGGGGACGGGGGGGGGGGGGGGGGGGGGGGCGGGGGGTCTAGAGGGTGTGAAAGCAGGACAGTTTTAAAAAGGGCATCCTGACAGAAGCCATGCTCTACATGCCTGTGCGCATGTGTCTCAGTGAATGAGTACACAGGAGATCCCGCTGCAGCAGTGCTCTGAAAAGCGTGAGCGGGTTCATTTGTGTGTGTTTGTTTGAATGTGTGTGTGTGTGCGTGCGTGCGTGCGTGTGTGTGTGTGTGTGCGTGTGTTATAATGCTTTGTGTACATGTGAACGTCTGTCCATATGTATGTGTGTATGTGTAACACAAAATAAAATTCAAGTCATGGACCAGTCAGCCATTTTATAAAACCAACCGCTGCCTGTTTGCTGATAGTGCGTTCATAATGACATGGTTTTCTGAGTAAGGAAACCCCTTAACGTACAGACCTACGCCGTCTGTTAATGTTTGTGCACTGTTTATCGATTAAGCAATGCCTAAATTAGTTTGTCGTCTGGATAATTACTGTTTTCCCAGACCTTACTGCTGCTAATTCATCTGTAAAGCTGTGTTCTGAAGTGGCTGCTTAATTGCGTTCACTGATTATTCAGACACTATTATTTAGGGCACCAAAGCATTGTCCAGACCAGAGTTCATCACGCCAAGGCTATTTCTGCGTCGATTAAGAAGACGGAAGATTCTGGAGGCCGCCGTCATTATCAGTTAAATGAGTCTGTTGCGCGGACGCATGAAACGGGACCCTGACGTCCAGCGCAGGCTCGCGCTCGCCACTTCCTCGGTTCGTTAATTGCCTGCGCGCCGCCGCTTTCCTTCAGCACCGAAAACAAAAACCCCGACGCAATTAGGCTTCTTATCGCTTTAATTAAGGGAGCCACTCGCCCATATCTTCCGCCGGCACCACAACAATGGAGAGAGGCTGGGAAGCCGACGGCACTGTGTCCTGATAACACGCTTCCCAACACTTCCCTTCTTTTAAACCGGCGAAGTGCTGTTCCGCATCGTACGCTTTAAGTCCCCACGGAATCTTCGGCGCGTGCCCTTCATTAAAAAAAAAAAAAAAAAACGGAGCTTGGGTTGTTGGTCGCTGCCAAGTTGCCTCCAGGTACACGGAGACAAAACAGGCTCCCGACAGGGGGTGTTTTGTCCTGTTTAACGCCGCTTCTCGTCGCTTCTTTAACCTTCGTTCCCGGAGCCATGATTGAGCACCAAAGGGAGGAGTAATATTTATTCCGAGTGTTCCCACCAAGCCGGCTTACCGGAGGCATGTAAAACACATTTTTATATTCTTCTCCTAATTTACATGAGAAAAAAACAACATTCAGATTCAAAGGTACGTTTGGTGTGACTAAATTATTCGTTTCATTTTGGTTTAAAAATGGGTTGAGGGGGTTGGGGGCGGGGGGGGGGGGGGGGGGGGGGGGGGGGGGGGGGGGGGGGGGGGGGGGGGGGGGGGGGGGGTTAACCGTAAATGCGCTATCACTGCTGTTAACACCTTACCACCCCCCCCCCCCCCCCCCCCCCCCCCCACCCCCCCCCTTTTCCCCCAACCTCGCACCCCCATTACCATGGCCTATCAGTGCAGAGCAGTGGTGTGTGGAGAAATTCCCAATATCTAAATTTACACACTGTATCAATCTTGTTTAATAGACTGGAAAGCTTATTGCGGGGCTGCGGAGTCCTGAGAGGGGGCAGCGGTGATAAATTGCGCGGGATCCCGCGACAGCCGCCCGTGATGGATAATGAAATATTTATGATTTATCCCGGCTAATAAACCGAAATGAAGTGCGTGATGTATGGGAGCAGATGGGCCCGCTATTGACGCTGCGCTCCTCGGTGGAGAGAGAGAGAGAGAGAGAGAGAGAGAAGAGGAGTGGGAAAGGCAGTAAGACACTGAGAAAGAGAGGGAGGGAGTGAGGGAGGGAGAGGCAGTGATGACAGAGAGAGAGAAAGAGAGGGAGGGAGGGAGGGAGGGAGCAAGAAGCAAGAGAGGTAGTGAGGGAGACAGGAAGTGAAGGAGAAAAAGTGGGACTGCAGAAAAGGAGAGATGGAGAGCGGTGGAATGATAAAGTGAGAGGGAAGAATGGAGTGACGGGGAGAGGCTTGAGAGAGAAGATGGATGGACGGATGGACGGGTGGATGAAGAGATGATGAAGTGGTCGAGAGAAACAAGACTAGGGCCAGTGGGAGGGAACAGACTCCACGACTCCAGGACCGTATATGGGTGATTTTTAAAATATTTTTTATTTTAGGTTGAAATTTTTTTGAGGAGGTGAATTCAATGTGAAAATGACACAGCCCCCCGACTCTTCTCAGGTTTTAGCCAGCCCCCCCTCACCCCTGCAAATGTTTTATGAACCCCCCCCCCCCCCTCACCAGCTCAGAGCTGTGGCTGGCTGATAGATGAGTGCTTGCAGTCAGCCCCTGACCGTGCCTCTGTGGGCGTCTGATTTGCCTCCCTGCGTGCGGGCCGCTCGTTGCCCTTGCCGGCGGACGCACCGCCGCGTTGCCGTGGCGCCGTGCCGTCGTGTCCGTAACTGTGCCAGCGGTGTGTGGGGGGGGGGGGGGTCACGTGGACACAAACCAGCTGCAGCATGTCCGGCGTCCGCTTCCGGTCACATCAAGTATGTCCTGCCAGCGTGCGGTGCCCTGTTACCCCCCCCCCCCCCCCCAAATCATCATCCACATTGCCCCCCCCCCCCAAATCATCATCCTCATCATCGCCCCCCCCCCCCCCACACACACACACGCTCCGTCACCCATACAGCACCGTCATCACGCACTCACACTCAGCAAGGCCCACACTGCATCCGCCATCGTCCAGCCCGGTACTGGGTCACTGTCCAGGCGATTGGGCGTTTCAGCAGCTTCGCTCAAAACCAGTCAGCTCCGACCGTTAGCGAGCTCGTACACCCCCGGCTACTCCAATGACCGTCCTCGAGGGCCGAGAACTGCTGGGTTTTCCACCCGCCCTTTACGTGGGAGTCAGGTGTGAGGACCGTCTGGCCAATCAGTAGCACTAATTATCCAGTTAATTACCTGGGGGGAAAAAGAAAGAAAACCAGGGCCGGATTTGGATTCTAGGGCCAGATTTGCATGTCCCCGCCATACGGATTAGCAGTGAAGTCTGTACGTAACGGAGACTCTGCTTAGTAAACGTCTGCAACCCAAAGCCGGATCCCGGACCTCGCTGCACGCTGGCATATTACCCTGTCTGTGAGTGCAGCCAATCACGCGGCTGCTACATCAGGGTCCACGCACAGCGCGGGCTCCACAGTGAGGCCACACTCCGCTCGCATGCTCGTCTCGCTCATTATTGGGTGACATGGCTCAGGCGGTGAGCGGGGCGTTGTCGGCCGAAAGTGGAGGGGCCGGTTCAAACCCCGGCCGGGCATGTCGGCGGTGTCGGGGAGCAAGACACCTAACCCCAACTGCTCGAGTGAGAGAGGCCATCAACTGTAAAGTGCTTTGGATAAAAGCTCTATATAAATGATCCATTTACTGTTACCATGTATTGGGTGTTTTTGGCGGTGAGCGGGGCGTGCTCGCCGCCGAATGCGTGTGTTTTTGGGTCAGTGCGCCCTGCCCGTGGCGTAGGCGGTGGGTGCACACGTGTGTGTGTGGAGCACGCCAACAACCAGACTCGGTGATCCAGTTTATGTGTGTGCGTGTGTGTGTGTGTATGTGTGTGCGTGTGTGTGTTTGTGTGCGTGTGTGTATGTGTGTATGTGTGTGTTTTTCTGTCAGTGCGCATGTGTGTGTACGCGTGTGTATATGTGCGTGTGTGTGTGTTTGTGTGTATATGTCTGTGTGGGTGTGCATGTGTGCCTGTGTGTATATGTGTTTGTGTGTGTGTGTGTGCGTGTGTGTGTGTGTGTGTGTATGTGTGTGTTTTTGTGTCAGTGCGCATGTGTGTGTACGCGTGTGTGTATGTGTGCGTGTGTGTGTTTGTGTGTATATGTTTGTGTGGGTGTGCATGTGTGCCTGTGTGTATATGTGTTTGTGTGTGTGTGTGTGCGTGTGTGTGTATATATGAGTGTGCGTGTGTGTGTATGTATGAGTGCGCGTGCGCGCGCGTGTGTGTATGTGTATATATGTGTGTGTGTGTGTGTGTGTGTATATATGCGTGTGTGTGTGTTTGTATATATATGTGTGTGTGTGCGTATATATATGCGTGTGTGCGTGCGTGCGTGCGTGTGCGTGTGCGCGTGTGAGGCAGCTGGGGGAGCAGCACACCTGATCCTGCCTCAGTGCTGCTGATCAGTGCGTGGGGGAAGTAATTAAGGAGAGCTCCAGCTGAGCTGCTCTCAGCAGAATGCCCGGGAGAGACGGAGCCGGGGAGGTTCAATACTGCCTATTATTAGAAGTGAAGGCAGAATGCATCACAATGCCCGGGTGCTGGAGGTCTGCGTGTCCCCAACACACCGCCCCGAATATCGCTGAGCACCCGCTCCTGGGCGCAGCGCTGACTCTGTCCTGCATTTACACCACAGGACAAACAATGTGATTTAAAAATAAAAATATATATTATATACCGTATATGTGAATGACATGTATGGGACCAGGCATCAAACAGCCGTATTTGTTGGTTCAATAAACATTGTACTGTTCTGCTCTCTAATATTCCAAGATGTTTCTGCTCTCTAAAATCTTTGCACATTCCATGGATCAAGTCTGTAAATGGTCTTGTCCATGTTAAGGGGCTGATACTATTTTGTCTATGAGGTGTGTATCATATACCCCCGGAAAGTAATTTTGGAGAGAGTGGGGCAGCATGATTTTGTAAAGATTTTGCTGGGCCTTTGCTATGTAGATGTTTGCCTGTTTGCCCAGAGAAAGACTCTCTCTCTCTTTTTCTCTCTCCCTCTCCTTCCTTCTCTCTCTCAGTGTGTTCCTCTCACTGCAGTATGTCCCCTGTAGGGAATATGGTGCTCTACAGGGACGGGATGTGCCAAAACCTGGCCCACACAGCGGTTGACATCATAAACAACAGAGCCAAGCCCAAGATCGATGCTCCTGAAGTAGAGGGCCATCTGCGGGCCCTCCCTGGAATTACAAGTAAGTTAGTCGCAACGGTTGTGTTTTTCAAAGCACACACCAATGGAACAGCCCATATGAAGAGCTCAGTGGAGAATGGGACTGTTCACTTCAGGTTTGTCTGTTTGTGTGCTTGTCTTGCTTTCCCTGTCCCATTTGTTCCTCAATGCTGCATTCTGTCTTGTCATTGGTCCACAACGCACCATGTGACGATGCAGGCTATGATTCGTACTGTTTCCAGGAGTTCTCAACAAAGATGTTCTGTGTGCTCACCTGGAAATCTTTTGCCTGAAATAGGTAAGGAAAATGATCTCTGTTTAACCTTAGTTCCAATTTATCAATGCTTTTTGCTAGGGAGGTGTGTGTGTGTGTGTGTCTGTGCGCCTGTGTGTGTGTGTGTGTGTGTGTGTGTGTCTGTGGTGGGGGCACGTATCTAAATATCTGATTAGTGCATTTAATATCTTTTTTCAGACCTATGGAAATGGATCATCAGTCTGGGGTCACCAATCAAAACCAAGGTAAGAACCTGACTGTGGAGGGACTGAAGGCCACAGGACAAGGTAACTGACCCGTGAAGATGCCCTCCACTGGGGCAACAACCAACCGCAGCATCAAGGTTGGTAGTCAGAGAGTTTTTTTCTACCCGTCCTTTTTTCATGTGTGTAAGAGCCCTTTCAGTTATGTCTAAAGGCTTGTGAAAGGCCTCTGTTATTTTTACCTGTAGCTTTGTAATGAGCTGTCATTAACGAAGACCCTGGTAAACAGTCCGTGGAGAGGAAAGGGGGGAGGGGTGGGTGGTGAAGGGCTGGTAGGGGGGGGGGGGGGGGGGTGATTATGGGCTGTGCCCCCCTCCCCCCCATGCCCGGGCCTGTGGCCCTGCTTGCACCTCCTCACACTGCTGTCTTTAAAAGTCACTCCCTTTGTTTTTGCCCCCAACACACACACTGGCAGGAGACACATGTCCTCTCTCAATGAGATGGCTGAGGGCACTTTCTCTCTCTCTCGCTCTCTCTCTCTCCCTCTCTCTCTCTCTCCCTCTGCCTCTCTCTCTCTCTCTCTCTCTCTCTCTCTCTCTCTCTCTCCCTCTCTCTCTCTCTCTCTCTCTCTCTCTCTCTCTCTCTCCTCTCCTCTCTCTCTCTCTCTCCCTCTCTCTCCCTCCCTCCCTCTCTCTCTCTCTCTCTCTCTCTCTCTCTCTCCTCTCTTTTACATCTCTCTCTCTCTCTCCTTCTCTCTCTCTCTCTCTCTCTCTCTCTCTCTCTCTCTCTCTTCTCTCTCCCTCCCTCCCTCTCCTCCCTCTCTCTCTCTCTCTGTGTCTTTGTGCTGCAGACAGCAGGCAGTCACGCGTGGCGCTCCATATGGTGGGGGTGGGGGGGTTGTGTGGGTGTGGGGGGGGGAGTGTGTGGACGCTGTTTCACCCCTGCTGTGCCCTGCTGGTCCTATGCAGTGGATTAATGTCCGAGCCAGCGACCTGACCAAACCCCCCCATCCCCCCATCCCCCCATTCCCCATCCCCTGTCCTCCATCCCCTCCTGGAGGAGGTGCAGTGAGGGAGCAGAGTGGGAGTTGGGGGGGGGGGGGAGGTGGGCCAGCAGGCCTATGGATGCTCAGTCCTCAGTGCCTCTGCTGCAGCTGTCAGCCTCTATCTGCATCAGACCGGACCAGCCTGCGTCTCTCTGGGGCTGGAACAGGCTTGTGTACAGCACACAGAGTTACTCACACAACTGCTATGTACAGTTCAGAGATACTCACACAATTGCTGTGTATGTAGATACTCACTCACTGGCTCTGCATCTTACACTCATTGGCCCAGCTGTCCATTCAATCTGAATCTGTACAGTGTCAGCACGCCTTCCCACTCGTGACATAATAATAAGTAATGCAAATATTAAGAAGGCGTCTACATAAACCTTGTTCATATGTTGTTTTATTAATTACACATGGAAAAAGTTTGGCCCGCATGACGCATTTTTATGAAGAATCTGATTCTCGGGAATCTGCGTTGTTTTTCAGTTCGATCACTGTGCTGCATTGCTAGCAGGTAAAATAACTGGGACACTGGAACAAGGTCAAACCCTTTTTGGGTGAAATGAGGCTCAATCTCCGTTTGTACATGGTGTTTGGCTACCCTGGCGTTAGCTGAAGGGCCCAGGCTGACCCAGCGGGTTTATGGTCCGAGCCCCTCAGGGGCCCGGTGAGCACTCTTTTTTTAGGAGTGGAGTACGGCCCAGCCCAGTAGGGATGATGATGAGGGTGATGAGGGTGATGAGGATGATGAGGATGATGAGGGTGATGAGGATGATGAGGGTGATGAGGATGATGAGGATGATGAGGGTGATGAGGGTGATGAGGGTAATGAGGATGATGAGGGTGATGAGGGTGATGAGGATGATGAGGATGATGAGGATGATGATAAGGATGATGAGGATGATGAGGATGATGAGGATGATGAGGGTGATGAGGGTGATGAGGGTGATGAGGATGATGAGGATGATGAGGGTGATGAGGGTGATGAGGGTGATGAGGATGATGAGGGTGATGAGGATGATGAGGGTGATGAGGATGATGAGGATGATGAGGATGATGAGGGTGATGAGGGTGATGAGGGTGATGAGGATGATGAGGATGATGATGAGGGTGATGAGGGTGATGAGGATGATGAGGATGATGAGGGTGATGAGGGTGATGAGGATGATGAGGATGATGAGGGTGATGATGGTGATGAGGGTGATGAGGGTGATGAGTGTGATGAGGCTGATGAGGGTGATGAGGATGACGAGGGTGATGAGGATGATGAGGATGATGAGGATGTGGCGGTGCCTCTGTCCCGGGGCAGGCTCTCCCCTCCTCCAGTTTGGGCTTGAGTGGCGGTGTAGCGGGTGGGACGGTCCTTTGATTAATGTTCCTCTTCGGCTGATTGATTTTGTGCTCGGCGGGCGAGGAGCGGGGGGGGGGGGGGGGGGGGGGGGGGGGGGGGGGGGGGGGGGGGGGGGGGTGGTGTGTGAGGGGACTGCAGGGGCTGCAGGGGCCCTGTCCGGTGCGGGACGCTCTGAGAGTGGTCCTCCACACACCACACGCTCCTTAATTACAGGGACTGCAAAACCGCTGACCCGTTCACACAAACATGTACACACTCACACAAACACACACATGCACACACAAACATAAACACACGCACACACACACACTCACACAAACACACACATGCACACACAAACATAAACACACGCACACACACACACTCACACAAACACACACATGCACACACAAACATAAACACACGCACACACACACACTCACACAAACACACACAACCATAAATACACACACAAACATGTACACACACACAAACACACACAACCATAAATACACACACAAACATGTACACACACACACAAACACACACAACCATAAATACACACACAAACATGTACACACTCACACACACACACACAACCATAAATACACACACAAACATGTACACACTCACACAAACACACACAAACATAAATACACACACAATCATGTACACACACACAAACACACACAACCATAAATACACACACAAACATGTACACACACACACAAACACACACAACCATAAATACACACACAAACATGTACACACTCACACAAACACACACAAACATGTACACACTCACACAAATACACACAAACATATACACACTCACACAAACACACACAAACATATACACACTCACACAAACACACACAAACATAAATACACACACACACACGCACGCTATGCGTTTTTCCGTCATTTCGCATTTACATCGTGATGTTTTTTGAGGTTTTCCGTTTACGTCAAATCGGTCTCGTGGCATTTTGACCCAACTGCCAAGTGTAGTGCGTCAATAGAAGGTAATATCATTACGGTGTGATGTTGGGTGCTGTGTGTTTGTGTCTCCCTCTCACACACATGCCGTATGGCGTAGGTGAGAACTTTCTCTGCTTTGTTTCTGTAATACAGTACTGCATCATGCTGCTTACTCTTGCAAGATGAGTAACAAATATGGATCAAGTGTTATGGACGTGCCTGTACCCCATAGGAAGCTATCTAGTGTTTAAGAATAATTACATATTGTTGTTTAAGGTGCAAAAACCCAGACTAGGCTACGAAAATGTAATTAAAATCACTATTTATGATGCAGAATGCAGTAAGAAAACATGCAGGGAAACAGCTGGATTTGCGGGTGTGTATGTGTGTGTGCATGGTTGTGAATATTGTGTTGTATCCTTTGTGTAGGCTAGGCTAGTGTTCACTTGTTTGCCATGGCAGTAGTAACATAATTCAAATTCATTTACTGCAGTCACTCCCTGAGCAGTACCAAGCGGTACCAGGCAGTACCAGGAACGGGGCCTACGATGCTGCTTGATCCGGCCCGGTCCGGCCCAGCTCGGCTCCGCCCGACAGCCTGGCCCACCCCCCCCCCCCCCCCCCCCCCCTTAATCTCTGCACTGGAGACTTGCCAAAGAAAAGAGGGAGAGAACATAACTGGAGAGAGGGAGCAGAGGAGGGGAAATTAAAGAGGAGGAGAGTCTTGGGGAGAAGGAGATAAGTGCAGCCAGGAGACACAGCCCTGCCAGGGTAGATGGAGAGGGAGAGACGCGAGAGTTTTTCTCCTCGACCACCCCCCCCCCCCCCCCCCCCCCCTCCATCCAAACCGCCCAACCCCACACCCCCCCCCCCCCCACCCGCCCCCTGCCTCCAGTCACCAGAGACCTGATTAAGAGAGCAGGGCTATCGATCTCTGCTTTGGCAGGGCAGGATGGATGTGCGGAGAGTATTGTAGTGGCAGCAAGTCGACAGGCTGACCGCACAGGCTCAGGTAGGGCGGGGGGGCCAGGGGGGGCAGGTGGGGGGGCAGGCATTGTCCGGGTAATATGGGGGAGGGGGGGTTGTCCATGCTGATGGTGGTGGCGGCGAGGTTGGGAAGTCACGCACAAATCTCCCGAGTGATAGAATGTGTGCATCCATACTCAGCGCACACACACACACACACACTTGCGTGCACGCACACACATCAGCAGCACACTGGAGTGTGAAGAAGACTTTTGGTGCAGGAACACTGCTTATTGAACCCCTGAGGCCTGGCAGGGATGGGCGGGGTGGGGGACGTGGGGAGGGGGGGCGGGGGGGGGGGTGTACAGCTTGACTGAGCTTGGTCTTGTGTCCGCCACGGTCAACAGGCCACTCCATACTCATGCAATCCCCAAGTGCAGGACCCAAAGGGGGGGAAGTGAGCTGTGAATCCAAACGCCATCTTATTCTAAAAGGGGAACCACCGGTAAGAAGCTTCAGTTCAATGACTTAAACAACCCAGGCTTTAAAAAAAAAGAAAAAAGAAGAAAAAAAAGATTTCCCACTGCCTGACATTGACAAGTGTGAGATTTTTTTTGTATTCAGCTTGCAGTGCTGGGCTCAAAGTGACTTATCTTAGATGTTTGTTTTTTTTACTTCTTTTCATTGTCTTTTTTTCCCCAAGTTGCATAACATGAAAAAGGGATTCTTCATAAATGATTCAGCGAGAGGTTTATACGGGGCCTATCTCTGAACAGTGTGTGTGCTTGAGTAAACAGGTCCGCTTCGTCTGAAGTAATTACAGAAAGGGAGAAAGAGACAAACATGGAAAGAAATAATGCAAAGAATAGAATAAATTGGGATGCACTTGAATAGAATAAAAGAAGAAATAATATGGAAATGCAGACTGCCAGTGAGAGAATAAAATGGCTTCTTTAAAAGGTCCCTGCTGTGCCTGTTTAGTGGCATTCTGGGCGGATGTTTTAGAGTGATCCCCCTCATAAATTACTTGGAAAAACAGATTCAGGGGTTGGGAGATGGCAACGCTTGATTTCTCAGACTTACTCCAGCTAAAGGCCGTTCGCAAAGCTCTTCCCTCACATCCCGACAGATCGCAGAGTAGCCTGCGTTCCTAACAGCCTCCTTCAAAAACCCTAACACAGAACCGGCCATTGCTGGACTTGTGTACAGTAGGTGTCTGGTGTCTAAATGGGTAGCTCTGGGTAGTCCACCAACTTCTGTGCGTTCAGCTCAATCATCTGGAGCATTCTGCCGGATTTTCTAAGTAGTAGAATGTTCCAGAACAGGGTTTTTTCCCCCCCTGTACTGTCCACTGGGAGGCGCTGTGTGAGAATGTGAGGAGATTGATCCCCTGGTGTGTTGTCTTCATGACTGTCTTTGGGCATTGCATAAAGCTGCAGTGTCATTCACCACTGCAGTCTCATTTCCTTTTGAATATTTTGTGTTCTGTTATTTAAAGACATAACAGCAAGCCAGGAAACGTTTTGATCGCAGACGATATCTAAACGATGGATTTTGGAGACATCGCCTCAGTGGGATGAGTTTTCTTTTACCTCTTTATCTTTAATGGACTGAAGAGCCAGTTTAAAACTTTTGAAGAAACGGATCGATATTAAATTATCATGTCTCCGTGCTCATGACTCTCGTACGCTCGACAATGGAGAGAGACAAGGTCACCGGAGAATAAATAGCAGGTGGACCGGCTGATGATCTATCATTCTGGACGAGCCCAGGCGGCCTGGAGCTGTGCGGATGACGACGCCATTAATAAAAGCTGCGGGGAACGTGATCGATCCCTTTGATGGACGATCAGCGCCGCAAATACTATAAAAACACCTGGCCCAGCAGCACTCCCTGGGAAGATGGACAGGGGCGCTTCAGAGACCTCTTGGAAAAAAAATAAAAAAATGAAAAAACGGACGGAAATAAAAAGCTAAAGATCAAAGGCATTATTTCAAAAAAAGGCTCGTCTTTTTTTAACTTGGCAGGTTCTCACAGAGGGGAGAGCCCTTGAAAGACGTGGTCATTGAGTTTTTGTTGTTAAGGACTTGCATATGGGCTTTTTGATTGAAACCCGTTGCCACGTGGCCCAGATACCCCCACCAAGTGGATCATTGTTCATTGATGAGTAGATGCAGCTCGAGTTCTCGCGCTGAATCAATGAGTCAGCAGGTCCTGTGGAGCTGTAGATTAGTGTTGGGTCTCTGCGCCGTGTGTGGGAGACACTTCTCTCTCTCAGCACTCCTTGTTCCTGCCGGTGGCAGTCAGTCGTCTCCCGATCTTCTGGGTGTCAGATTAGGCTAGCTTGCCTCTGTGTTGATGATTATGCACGGATCTGGATGAGCCTGTATCCATGGTGTTCTTGATGACTGCCAGCACCATCGGTCCTGTGGGAAAGGTTTCTAAGGGACCAAAAGTTGAGCAGGGGGGGTGGGGGGGGGGGACACACACAATTGTTTGCAATATGCTTTGCGTCCACTAAAGGGGCCAGTGCGTTATTTTTTCAGGGGTCCTCAATTCCTGGCTACTCCTCCCGCAGGTAGTGACTAATTTTCTAGGCGCTCTGGTACCCCATCACCGCCATCTCAGGTTGCCGTGACCTCTCACAGGTCAGGTCTTCAGGTGCGATTTTCAGGGGTATGCTGGAGACGGTGCCGGTTTTCCCACAGGGTACATGCAGAGGAACTGTCGTGTGTGTGTGTGTGTGTGTGTGTGTGTGTGGATTTCACCCCCATAAATAACGCATCTTTTCAAAAAAAAGAACAGGAAGTGCAGCCGCCTGGCGGCTGAGCCATCCAGCATCGCACACATGCGTTTTTTAGCGGTAAAGGTTAGCGTTCTGCGGCAGGCTGTTTGGATGCCCCTCCCCCCCCCCCCCCCCCCCTCCCCGTTCATAAATCACGGTGGAGGCGGGGGGGGGGGGGGGGGGGATCACGGGGGTGGCCACGCTCTCGCCGCACGTGTAATTACAAAGCTGACATTTAAACAGGACCAAACATATTTCACAGCACAGAGCCGCAGCCGCCATCGCACCAACACGCCACAGAGTAAAGCCACCGGGGGGGGCGGGGGCGGGGGGGGGATCGATGGGAGGCAAAACGCATTCTAATGCCTCGTTAATGGACCCGGCCGTATTAATTATTCAACCGGCTCCGTTTTTTTATCTGCGCATTAAAGGCGACCGGGACGGATTCACGCTACGCTGCCTTCTGGCTCCGTCCTCCAGAGCCGGCCAGTTTCCACAGGAAGTGAACAATCCCGCCGAGCCCATTTAACACTCGGGGTACGCTTGTCACTTCCTGTCACCCCCTCACCCCGTCCATCCGTGCCGGGCCCCAATGGGATTACGTAACGTATGAGAAGGAAAGGGGGGGGGGGGGTCATGAGGATGCTGAGGAGATTTTTAAAAATTCTTGAAAATATTAAGCCCTTAAATGGTTGTGTTGTGTGAACAAAAAATGACATTTAATAAAATTTAATTCCACTCTTAGGGAGCGAGGTGGTGCTGTGGCTATTGCCTCACAGCCGAGTCCTGAGTTCCAATCTTGGCCAGAGCTTCTCCGTGTGGAGTTTGCTCGTTCTCTCCAGGCCTGCGTGTTTCCACAGGTGCTCTTTCCTTCCCCAGTCCAAAGACACGCAGCTTAGGCTAATTGGAGAGTCTAAATTGCCCATTTTTGCTTTGTCTCTTGCCTTGCTACTCTGTAAAGTGTCTTTGTGACGTTCCCTGTAAAAAAAAGCGCAAAACAAATAAAATTGAATTGAACTGAATTGAAAATTTAATAGGTATGAGCATGTGAGTGAATAGTATGTGGATCCTACAATGTTTGGTGACCTGGCCAGGGCATATTTCTGTTTCTCGGCCCAGTGCATGCTGGGATAGGCTCCCCCCCCCCCCCCCCCCCCCAGCGACCCAAATGAGGAATAAGTGGGTTAGATAATGGAGGAATGGATGGATGGAATTCCATTCCGAAATCAATCTGAGATATTATCCCTAGTGCTGAGCTGACTGAGTGCACTCATGAAGCCAAAGTTTACAGAGCTGATGACACATAAAATGCATCTTTGGTGGTTTCAGTTTTTTACCTCTTTTTGTTGTTTGAGTGTCTATCTAGTCTTTTGTCAGACTGATCCAAATATGTGGAAAGCCAGTGCATCAAACTAACACCCATCTATTTTCTACCTCAGTCCACCTTAATGCAAGTGAGCATATTAATAGCTGTGTGTGTGTGTGTGTGTGTGTGTGTGTGAGGTGAGTGTGGAGCGAGGGGGGTGGGGATGGGGGGTGTTACTATTCCTCTTTGGCCTACTGTCCGTTGTCACCGGCGAGCTCACTGGGTACGGAGGCGTGACAGGATTGGTAATGACACCGCAGCAGGGCTGTGTGCAATTTGATTTGACTTGATGTATTTCTCCTTGTTCCACAGCCGTCCGCCCGCTCACAGGCATTCAGATGGGGAGTCAAGCACGCACACACGCACACACACACACACACACACAGAGCAAAACTCTCGCCTCCACCACCACGCCACTGGCAGGGAACATCTGTCTTTTGGTTCCCCTGCCACGGAGTGTAAGAGTCAGAGTCGGGCGCTCACTCCGGCCCCCTGCTTGGGAAGGCCTGTGGGCGAGCAGAGCAGCCGCGTCCGCCCGACTTTGGCTGAGCATCCGAGCGTGAACTCGCCCCTCGATCCATCCTGTCCCCCTCCCTCATCGTCTGTGTGCGTGTGTGTGTGTGTGCGCATGTGTTTCTGTGTGTGCTTATGTGAGTGTTTGTGTGTGTGTGTGTGCATATGTGAGTGTGTGTGTATATGTGAGTGTTTGTGTGAGTGTATGTGTGTTTGTGCATGTGTGTGTGTGTGTGTGTGTGTGCATGTGAGTGTGTGTGTATATGTGAGTGTTTGTGTAAGTGTGTGTGTGTGTGTGTGTGTGTGCATGTATGTGTGTGTGCATGTGAGTGTGTGTGTATATGTGAGTGTTTGTGTAAGTTTGTGTGTGTGTTTGTGCATGTATGTGTGTGTGTATATGTGAGTGTTTGTGTAAGTGTGTGTGTGTGTGTGTGGGGGGGGGGGGGGGGGTCATCTCACCAGGGTGCTGAGGAGTCAAAGACATTCAAGGGCTCCCTGAATCTGCTGTCCCACATGCTGTGGAGCTCTTGTGCGCCAGTCCCAGAGGCCAAATGAAGCCTCACCTCACTTCAGATTATGATCTCTACTGGTTCAGTAGCTGTTTGCCTGGTTTTAAATCTGTGTTTACACAGCCTCATGGAAAAAAAAAACTACTGCAATATATTTGTATATATGTGGAAATTGATAAATATTAATATATTTCACACAATGTATAATATATATGTGGATGTTAAAAAAAAGTATTAACATAGTTCACACACTATACTGAAAAACATAAATACTGCAGTGTCTGAAAGTGGCAATAATTTGCACATTTGCCCATATATTGTGAAGGGTTGCAATATCTGCGGTATATTTCCAGTATGTTCCATTCGGGTTTGAACTGCTGCTGAGCTCAGGTCAGTGCTGTAATACCCAGGCTGGGGCAGAATCCCAGGTGAGTCCAGGTCTTCCGCCCACAGGTACGCACACAGATTCGGCTTCGGGGAGGAAACTGCAGCATTGGTACTGTGGGAGGCACGGCTCTCTCTCTCTCAGCCCTTTACCTCTGCACTGGAAGAGCCAAACGAGGAATTTATCATCTTTATCCCGGGAAGTGGGAGACCCTTCGCAGACATCGGTGTGCGTCGCTGATGAATGAGGCAGCCAGTGATGTGCAGCCACCTCCAGGTTGGTGGGGAGGGGGACGGTGGGGGCAGCTATTTAGTGTCTGAACAAGACGCATTGCTTATCCCTTTATTGTTTTCAAACTGCACAGAGGGAGGGGGAACTGAGGGGAGGCAATCAGGGATGGAGGGGGTGGAGGGTGGGGGGTTGGTGGACTGGTGGTTGGGGTGGGAATATTTGGGGGTACAGCTGAGCACACCGAAAGTAAGAAAACACACAATCGCCAACAGAGTCTCTGTCTGCAAGCCTCTAACAAGTTAGGTTTAGGTCTTGCACATCGTTTTTGTTAAACACTAAAAGTGCAAATATATTTGTAAATATCCAAATATACAATTTTCATCACTTTCTCATATATATATATATATATGTATACCTTTTCGTTAAATATATTTAGAATTGTGTTCAAAAAAGCATATTTTTAAAATGTACTAGTGCACATATTTACAATAGGTTGCTATCACTGTATTTTACACATGGAGCTGGCCTCAGGACCGAAGACAGAAGACACACTTCTGGGCAGTAACATGCTTCAGGAAGGGCCAGACAAGAGCGTCAATGACAGAGGCTGCTGGGAAGGACATTTTTCAAACATTGGTTTTTTTAAGTTAGTGTGAGAGTTGTGGGGAAAAATGACAGCAGACAATGGGGTGAACAGGTGATAATACTGGACTCGGGTGGAGGATGCAGACTCCCTAGCAGCAGAGTTTATGGGTGTGTTTTCGCTCAGAGCTTTTGCTTATCTCTAATTGGCCCACGGGGGTCACATGGGGTGGGTAGATCTACCAGAGTAGAACGTGCCTTGTGTCTGTGTGTTAAAACAAAGCAAATCTGGTCCTTGCATTGCTTCCGGCTATGTGTGACATTTCCTTATTTAGATTAGTGTTCACTGCCTGGTAATTTTATGAAAGGGAACAGGAGATTCACTACAGCGTAACCGAGGAGGAACTAATGTTACCTAGACGATTCCAAGATTAAAGTCTTACCTGGGGGCCTAAGACATGGAAGACACCGCAAGCAATCAAGAGGGGCAGAGTTCAAATGAAAAGCCATCCAGATGATTCAAGGACCAATGAATCTGCACTGCGCTGATCCAAAAAAAAAAGGCCTGTGACCGTGTTCTTGTGCAGTCGCTATCTGATTGAGGCACGCCTCTCAGCCTGCACAGCTCTGAACAGCTGATCTACAATCCAGTGGTTCCCAAAGAAGGGGGGGGGGTGGGGTGTGCCATAGGGGGGGGGGGGGCATACAGAGACAGAGGAGGCGGGAGGGGGGGGGGGCATGGTGAGAGTTGAAAGAAAAGTCCATTAGACTCCAAGAAAAAAATAGCATCTAAGCGGAACCAAATTTGTGTACGTTAGGGGAGGGGGGAGGGGCTTTAAAAATGTACTATTACCAAAGGGGGGCCTGATCGAAAATGTTTTGGAACGACTGCTACTCAACGTTAAGCACTTTTATGCTCTGTCCAAAGAAAGATGATCCGCGAAATTGCATTTGTGTGCTGAACTGATGTATGGATTCCACCGCATGTATGTGCATACGTTGAAATTGAGAAATGTTTATCTGTCAATATTACCAGCTTTCGTGTTTTCATTCTGCTCTGATATGTTTCATTTTTGAAGCCATTTTTCTTTTTTTTCTCGAGCACCTTTGTAGACTTTCTCTCCATGACCAATTCACAATTTTCTGGCTTTTCAATCCACTCCGGGGGAAAACGTGTTCAAGGTTTTTTTTGTGTGACAATTTCATCACAAAAAAAAGAGGACTGTAACAAATACGCTTTGGACAGTTATTTGGGGAATTTTTTAAAATATTTAGCCGAGAATATATGAACATACGAAGAGTTGGCACTTCTGCTCACCTGTGGTGCCCTTAATGGAGAATTGTCCTTTCTTTGTTCTTGGGCATGGGGGGGGGGGGGCAGTGCTTCAGATGGGGGCCCGTGGGAGAGGGGGGCGGAGGGGGCTGCCCGCTGGAGGACAGGCGGGTTTGGGAAGGACAGGGAAAAGACGGAGGTGGCCCACTGCCCCACATCCAACCCCCCCCACCCACAGACGAGCATATGTGGGCTGACAAGATGACATTGCCGGTGGAGCGAGCTCGGCCCGGCGGGGGGTGGGGGGCGCAGGGGGTGCTTGGGGGGGGGGGGGGGGGGGGGGGGAACGCAGAGCCTGACGTTCCGCGCTCTGACAGCTGATGGGAGACATTAGACTCTCCACCCCGGCGACTGTCATCTTTAAATGCTGCTTCCTGCCCCCTCTGACTGCCCCAAACCAGCTGGAGATGAGGGGGGGGGGGGGGGCAAACGCAGTGACCCCCCCCCCAACAATGTCCTTAGCTCCCCTCTTTCTGCTGCACCCCTACACCCACACATGTGTTTCATATCTAAACACATTGCAAACCATGCAAGTCTTCAAACACAAGGACACTCACTCTCTTCAGTATCTATAATTTGTGATTTTTCACTCCAAGGTTTCATTTCACTTCATGGTCTTTATTCATATATTTTTCTTTTTTTAAAGGAAACATTTGTGAACATATGATTCTGCACTGTATGTACTAACCTACGTTTCAATGAATCTCTAAATGAACAGAAGCTGAACTGACCTCCTGACCTTCTTCGCTGTAAGTACTTTATGGTTGATTTTGAAGTATTCTCGAGATCTTTGGCTTACTGAACAATCCATAGAGGTAGGGGGTGGGGGTATCAGGCTTTGGGCAAAATGTCAACAAGAGCCACAGGGCTGGTAGATGCAAAACATCCCCATAACATTAAAGAGCCACTACCACACATTTCACCGTAGACATGCCATCCTTTTCACAGCGAGAGCCCTTCTTCCTACACCAAACCCAGCACTGGTGTGCATGGCCAGAAAGCTCACATTTTGTCTGATGTAAGACCCAGCCCAAATTGAAATTCCAAATGCTAAACTTTGGAAGTGGGGGGTTATGATTGGAACAGGGTGTGCCATGTTCACTTCAGTTTATTATGTTTACTCTCTCATAAATGCAAATAAGTAGTGATCACGCATTTTAAAAAATTGGCAAAAATATTACGTTTGACTTTGTAACATTAGAGGTCAGGTCAATTTCTGTTCACAAAGAGATTCATGGTAACACACTTTGACCAGGGGTGCCCAAAGATTTGCATGCAACTGTTTACATTTCCATTAAAATAAGGCCTTCTAGATATTAGGGAAACACACACCCACGCACAAACTCACGAACACACAGACGCGCGCCAATAAATGTATTACCCACGAAGAAAACATGAGATTCTGATTCGCACAGTCCATAGATGGAGCTCCTGTGCCCCCTGGTGGTTAGTCTCCACGCCACTTTCATTTTTTCCGTGAAATTCATTCTAAAAAATAGATTAGATTTTTTTGTTAAAGGTTACTTTTGTTTTATTTGAAGAGAACGACAACTTTAAATTTGATGATTGTTTTCCGCGGCTACTTAAACGAGTAATCTTCCGCCTACGGGCTTTAACGTCATAATCCAAATATAGCTGCTCCAAGTAGCATGCTTTAATGCAATTTTAGAATTGTGTTAGAAACCTGTACACGTGAGATGTATTGTGCACGTAAAAATAGCAAACATTTGGTAAAAAACGTTATGACCGAAGAAACATAATGGAAAATTCAGGCGATAATGTAAATTGTTAGAGCTGCAATTCAATTTGCCCCACACCTTGGCTAGGTGAATTAGGGGTGTGCCAAAATCGCATGGTAGTACTTTTCGTAACAAAAGAAATTTACCAACCGTTGCAAAAGGCAGTTAAACTGCTGTTACAGTAGCACGCGTGCAGCCTAATTTCGCGCTATAGAGCCCTCTCCCGTGTGGGGTTAGGGGATGAGAAAGAAGCGAATATTGCAAGTCCACCCGGAGGCACTTCCTGTTTTCACAGCGGCGGCCGCAATGCCACGGGATGGAGGAGACAGAAGTGACCTTTTGGCCTAACACGCCGCAGAGTACAGGTACGGTATCATTTTCTCCCCAGTGCACGCGGTTTAGTTGAAGCCGCAATGACCACCACTCATAGATCCATTATTATAATGGAGACGAGCGTAGGCTACTCGATGAAGACGGTGCCAGAGGTATGGGTGGCAGCGTTTCAACTATTTGGTTTGGAGGGCACTGTATATGGCGTGGAGGTTTGTGAACCACTGATCTAATGCTCCAGGAGTCGTATTTATATGTATTTTTAAAACACGAAATGCAGTATTTTATTTCCGTACGCTTTTGGTTGCAGTATTTTAAAATCACAATTGCTCCAGAACATTAATTTCGTTCCCAGAATGATTTCAATACTCTCATAAATGATATTTGTTTTTAAATTCAAGAGGCTGCCATAAATTACACGGGCAAATTTTTTGATTTATTTTAGAAGCGCTGTGCTAGGTAGCCTACAGGCAACATATCGTAGTGGTTTGTCTATGCTAGCAGTTTATATTTTTTAAGATAAAATTTACTGTGTAGAGATCATGCAATTATTAGTATTTTACGTGCCGTAGGTCCTCTTGACACATAAAAATGTGTATCGTAACAGTGGGGAAAATGCAGTCATAGTCAAAAGAGCATATGTTTATGTCGTGCATAGTCTGAGTTAAATAGAAAATATAGATATGGTCTGCCTATGGACACCAGAGACATTGGATGCCAGATCAGATCAAATATCTTAATCAGGCGGGCTGGGAGTGGATAAACTGAACCCGGGTCAGCTGTTGCCATCAGGACGAGCTAGAGCTTTCCCCTAGATGCGTTAAGCGCTCTGTTCAGTGCCAGGAAATGTTAGGGAAAGGGGGTGCTGGAGTTTGTTGGCAGTGTGGCAGGGGTGGGGATTTGGGGGGGTGGGGATTTGTGGGAGAGGTAGGCCATATGATGCCTGCTGCTCTCCTGCCTGACAGAAGCAGGTGCTTCCTCATTGGCTCCCTGACCTTGTGCAGTGCACAGGATCGAGCCCCGTGCCGTACCCCTGTCCTCCAGCTTGCTGTAATTCAGGCATTCTCAGAACGCCATGGCAACAGCAAACAAACTCAACTGTCACCCACTGAACGTGAGCTTCACGTCTTGTATGCCTTTGCTGGATGCTGGCATGTACATATCCCGCTCCCCAGCCTGACGTTTCTGCCAGTGGAAACAAGATGATTACATGTAAAGGAACCTTGGGGCTGTACGTGTGTTGCCCAAATTTCCCAAAGTCTTCAAGGTCTTCAGCAAGAGTGCAGGGAAGAGTTAATTGTTCAGCTGCACCCTCTGCTGCTGCTCTCAGACTGTTGACCACTTTAGACACATGTCTGTGGTTGCCCTGACCTCTCTGGTGCCCTAGAAAATAACGGTTCAGAGGTTTATGGGCGAGTCGTGTCGCGTCGTGTTAACCTTCGACCCCAGGCCACCGACCGGGGTGCTTTTGGTGACAGCGATGAGAAGCGGGTCAGAGATTAGCGGGGAAGGAATAGCACCTTGTTGCCCTGTGGTCGAAGTCATGTGACACCTTGCCTCACGTCAGTCAATGTGCTGGCAGAGGAACAAAGACGTCTTACAGTTGGGGTGGCGAAAATAGACAGGAAGTCAGAGGCCAAGCTTGTAAATTCTCGAAAACAAGATGGCGCTCTCTCTCTCTTTTCCACCAAAGAGTACAATAAGCATTTGTCGGAGTGAAGGACAGGCTCATTTGTAAAATGAGTGGCACCTGGAGGAGGGGGGGGGGTGGGGGGGTGGGGGGGTTTCAATGGGGAGGTTGTGTTGGGGGGCGAGTGTACCCTGGCCGGCCCTGACCTTTAGAGGGCTCTGGGTTCAGATGCTCCACCTTCCTTTCCTTTCTCACCCACTCTCTCTCTCTCTGACAAACCGCAGCAGCCAGCCCCCCTCCCCGCTTGAGAGGGAGTGTTTGTTTGTATGTGTGTGTGGAGTGAGTGTGAGTGAGTGAGTGAGTGAGTGTGTGTGTGTGTGTGAGAGAGAGAGAGAGAGAGAGTGTGAGTTGTTTGAGAGAGAGTGGGATAGAGTGAGTGAGAGAGAGAGTGTGTGTGTGTGAGAGAGAAAGAGTGTTTGTGTGTTTGAGAGATTGAGAGAGAGAGAGTGGGATGTATAGAGAGAGTTTGTGCGTGTGTGAGAGAGTGAGAGAGAGTGGGATATGTAGACAGATAGTGGGATATAGAGAGGGAGAGAGAGAGTGAGAGAGTATGTGTGTGTGTGTTGGGGGCTAGTATTTCACCTCTCATACACCCTATGCACATGTGCTGTCACTCAACCCTGCTTGCAGCCCAGAGAAAGCGAGAGAGAGAGAGAGAGAGAGATGGACAGAGGGAGAGACGGAAAGAGAGAACAGGGGCAGGTCACAAGGCATTTGGCTCTGTTCACCCATCCTGAGAGGAGCTCAGGGTGCAAATTCAATAGACCAGGATATAGAGCCCCCCACGCCCCCCTCCGCCCTCTCTTCTGCTGGGGTGTCCTGGAGGGTGAGAGATTGAAAAGCTGAGAAGATGGTACCCAGGTGGCTGGTAGCGCAGTGTGTGCTGGTGGTAGTGACGGTTTTCCAGGTAAGGAGTTTTTCCCTACTCTACTTGTTGCTCTGTTTATTTCTTGTGACGCCCGTGGTTCTAACTTCTGCTGTGAGTAGCTCAGAGCACCGCCATCTCCTCGTGCTTCGGAAGTCACTGCTATGACATGCAGCCTCAATCAGGAGTTGGGTTGAATCTTACACCCTAACTTCATGTATTCTAAAAAGCCTGCACCTACACACAAGTGGTTCGTGTGTTGCGTCAATGCTTCGGGTGACGGTATTTTCTTAACGGCCACGTGCTGTGCGATGATCGGGTTGGCCGCTGTTTTTCATTCACACCAAGCCAAACTTTAACTGGGAAGTTAAGGGGGCTCCGCGGTACAGGAAAATACTGCTTTTGTTCAGTCCTTGGATGGCTCATTTGTTAGACTGTGTTATGAAAGTAATCAAGGAAATATTAAACAGCAAGGACAACTGCCTGAACCCCCAGCTCTGCAATGATGACTTTAGAATAAGGAATTACCTTAAACACTCAGAGAGAGAGACTTTGACTTATTTGTGCCTTTATTATTGATATTTATGTTGACTTTGTGTATAGCACACTTCATCATACTCCTCATCATCATCAGCAGCACTCTTATTTAATTCGGTATGGATGATAATATTGCAAACCGTGACAGAAGGAAAATGAGTTTCAGGTTGCAGTTTACGGACATTGTATATAGCTGTCATGCACCACAGATTATTCTTTAGGTAAAGTTGCATTCATCGCTTGCTCAGTTTCCGAAGGCCAGTTCTCCCTGGTTTTCCAAAAGCAGCAAAGCAAAAGGAAGTAAAAAAGGATGGCGTTTCCCCAAAGCTTCATGTTCTCCTACCTCACATATTTAGGATGTTTAGAAGACTCTCAGGCCCCTTAAACCACAGGCAATGGGGTGTGAGGTCCACTGAGAGAGCAGAGCCAATTTCCATTCGATTGCTATGATAGGAGTATCGACAGCTACGGGCGAGAGCAATGAGTCCCTGTTGAGGGCTAAATGTGAGCAGGGCTGGGCTGAGACGGAGGCACCGAGGCACGCGTGGGTTTTCATGGTCAGGTCAGCGCAAAGTGTGTCATGGCGCCAACATAGCACGCGTGTTGCTGTGTACGGTCCGGTGGGCAGGGGGATGACTCTTCCTCCCAAGACCGAAGATGAGACGTTGGAGACTCTTGGCGCCTGACTCGTTTCAGCGCAGTGGGCCCGCGCGCTGCATGACGTGAGGGGGACACGGACGGCGGCAAACCGAGCGATGTTACGGCTAACGACCAGGG
Organism: Anguilla japonica; assembly: GCA_025169545.1. Lineage (NCBI taxonomy): Eukaryota > Metazoa > Chordata > Actinopteri > Anguilliformes > Anguillidae > Anguilla > Anguilla japonica. The sequence goes on along the minus strand of CM045887.1, from coordinate 57,166,188 downwards.
GATCGTTAGTGGTCTCCGTGCCAACGTTGGTGAACGAACGTAAACGTAATGGGTGAAGGATTCCGTGGTCCAGTGCCAGAGATGTTTCTCCCAGGACTGTTCTCAGTTTGGAGGGGGGAGGGGGGGGGGGGGGGGGGGGGGGGGGCGTGTGGCGTAAACATTTTGCAAATGCGAAAGCCCCCACTCAGGGGAGATCTCTGAGGAATGTCCTCAGGAACAGTCCCAGTGTGGGCAATGAAGTGTTCTCCGTGCTGAGCGCGGGGGTCCTTTGATTGCAGCTCAGCGATGGTTCGACAGCTGTTGTGAGGATGCGTGTGTTCGGCGTACGTCCTGCTCCACATAATCCAGGCTGGTGAGGCAAGGAGCCTTGCGCCCCCCCCCCCCCCCCCCCCCCCCATTGCCCCCCCTCCCCCCCAGACCATGAAATTCGGGGACCAGAGCGCTGACTCCGTACCAGAAAGTCGCTCGTTTGGAAACGATCACTCCAGATGGACGGCAGTCCAGATGGGGAACGTCCATTTCACACGTGCTCCTCCTGCTCTGTTTTGCTGCTCGGAGCCACTTAAGCTACGGTTAATGTTTTCCGTTTCCTCTACTGGTCACGTTACACATTTTGCTTTCCTCACAGCTCATGGGATCTTTTTTTATTCCTTTGCCCTCTCTGTGGTTCCATTTTCTTGCTGTTGTGCACCAGAGGTCCCGTTCTCAGTCTGATTTTAAAAAATGGTCCCGAGGAAGTCGGCCATTTAGAAAGGAATAATATTTCTTTTGTCATCTTTTGTGCTGTTGCCTTCTAGAGTTTTGTCAAGATGATCAATTGGTACTTGTGTTTCTGTGTAGACTCCCAATTTCCCATGTAGGTTTTTGTCTCAATTGTCGTTTCATCTGTAGTGACATAGCAGTGCTCGCCCAAGGCTGACAGAAGATAACGTGCACTGTGAAGTCCTTTACGTACACCCTGTGGTGAATTGGAGTGGATTATTCATTTTGCCAAGTTGACTGAAGGGTGGCAGAGACCGAGCTCTCGGTTGTGAGATGTCCCACTCTGCTGTTCACGCCCAGCATTGTCTCTCCCGTCTCTGTCTCAGACAAGTGAGGCCAATACATGTATTTATGTTGTGGTTGTAATTATTCTCCACTGCTCTCCTTTGCCATCTACTGCCCTGCGGGTTGTGTTGTTAACAATGTTCCCGGTGTTGGCGTTAGGGTTAGGGTCAGGGTTAGGGCCGTGGGAGTCCGCACGTGAGGCTGCAAGCGATCGATCTGCCGGAGGAATAGCAGGAATGTTGGAAGAATAAACTGAGCGCAGTTAGACAGATGAAGGCCTTCTGCAGCCACAGCTGGAATGGATATAACCAGCTGCAGTAGCTGTTTTTCACACACAGGCAACACCCAAGCCAACCAGCCAAGCCTAATAAAAAACCTCTGTTATTCTGTGTAATACACTGTAGCATAATACTACCCGATTACAATATAGTCAGAAATTAGCACGTTCATGCAATCTGAAGGCAATGCGGTTTTTCTCTCTCGTGGGAGCACTTGACAAGTATGAGAAATTAGAATACGTCGACCCACACCTATCCTCACCTATCACCATCTCTCAGAATCTGACTGGGATGTGTTACCATGGTAACCTGTAGTTCAGCACAGTTTTGGCAGGGGTGAAAGAGTGTTGGGATTGGTTGTTTTGTATAGGTGAAGGGGGTTGGCATTCAATGGAAAATTTCTGTAACTCTGCCCGCCCCCTCCTCCTGCCAACCCATGGTAAATTGAGTCAACCCTCAAATCACGTCCATATTTTAACCCCCCCCCCCCTTTGCTTACGGATCTCTGAAAGTGCTGATGGCTCCTGTGCTTTCACGCGTCGGGCACAGGTGTGCCTGCGGTAATCGTGTGCGCCCATTACGGGTGTAGGAAATGACCTGGCGCTCACAAGAGACTTAATTAGCCACACCTGAGACAATTACCCGTCTCCCTGGAGACGGAGCACCTAATGACGCCTCGTTAGACCCGGAGGCTGCATCAACAGAAAAGCCGCGTCCCGTTGTGACGGGGCAGCGTAAATTAACACGGGAACGTTGATGCTCCCGTCTGATTTACACGGACTTCTTAAACGCAGCGCAGTACGTCACAATATCTCACTACGTTAAACCGGTCTTAGATGTCAGACGTGGCGATTTCCTTGTGTTTACAGTTCTGTGCTGATGTTGCTTCCAGAGGCAGTCTGGAACTCGGTAGCGAGTGTTGCAGCCGAGGACAGATGATTTTTGTGCACTACACACTTCAGCACTCGGCGGTCCAGTTCTGTGAGCTTGTTTGTGCGGCCTACCGCTTCACGGCTGGGCTGTTGTTGCTCCTGGACATTTCCGCTTCACAGTGACATCATTTACAGTTGACCGGGGCAGCTCTAGCAGGGGAGAAATTTGGCAGACTGACTAGTTGGAAAGTTGGCATGCAGTATGACAGTGCCACGTTGGAAGTCACTGACCTCTTCAGTACGAATCATTCCACTGCCAACGTTTGTTTATGGAGATTGCATTGCTGTATGCTTGATTTTTATGAACCTGTCAGCAATGGGTGTGGCTGAAGTAGCCGAACCCACTAATTAGAAGGGTATCCACATACTTTTTTTTGGCCATGTAGTGTATTTTTGAATAATGTCAAATAATAATCCTTCATTGATTGAGGTGTAATGCTTGCTTGTGATGCTTCATAAAACAAACCTACATCACACAGCTACTGCCTGAGATGACCGCCACGTTGATACAAACCCCCTAAATGTGTTGACATGGAGCTTGTTCTTAAGACAAGTCGTTTAATTAGGGAAGTAGCAGGAGCTTCGCCTGCTGAACGCACCAGTTGTGTCAGTACCTCCGTGTTATATCTGTTTTGAAACTGACCCCGAAATCTGGAGCCAGCCGCCCCTCCCTTCCTGTCCCGTATCCCTGGCCCTGGTAAACAAATAAAGCTTAGAGATGGGACGGTTCCAACATCTCGCCCTGCGTGACCCCAATTTCACTACTAAAAATAAGCTGCAACTGTCCAATCATAAATATCGTATTATCATGAAAATAGTGGTACGAATGGCTATCAAAGTGACATTAAGTTAAATTAAGTAACATTTACGATGAGTTGCACACAAATATATTCATAAATTCCTAAAAAAATTAATTTAAAGAAAATGTGTATAGTGATAAGATCTGACAGTGGTTAGTCTCTCTAACTCAGGGGTGCAGAACTCCGGTCCTGGAGGGCCTGTGTGCTGGTTTTTGTTCCAACCGATTACCATTTCCTACAGCTCTATAAACTGTGCTGCTTCACTCCTGTGCTTGAGCACAGTGGAAAATCTCTAGGATACACATGCAGACTGTGACTCTAGCTGTTGCTTATACACATGTCAGATCAGGATATGATTGGGCCAATTCAGTAAATGTTGGGAAATGTTGGCACAAAACCCTGAAATGGATTGGCCCTTGCTGTGCAGCCCTGCTCTAACTGCATGACTGTTGCAGACTGCACTGGGGACCGGGCCTGAAGTGTCAGGCGTACAGATCTCCAGCAGTACTTTTCTCAGAGAACCCCAAACACACTGGGGAGCAGTCAGAGAGGCCAGAGGCAGGTGCGCTGCCGGTAACCCCAGCTTTTTAATGGGGAACCCGGGGTGTGTTGGCTGACTGATAGGGTGACACCCAGCTGCTGCGGCTCTGCCTCGGGGCCTGATAAAGGCATTATGACCTGTGAGCACTACGCGCCCATCTGCGTGTTTTGGGTTTCCCCGTTCAGTTAATATCCGGTAAATACGGTGAAATATGAATCAACTGCTCCTGCCTGTGATTGTACGAGCGAGGAATGGATAATGTGTGATGTACTGTACGTATTTGGTCGCCAACTCGTAACTGTTAAATGCAGCCACAAGCCTCCCTTGGGCAGAGTATTTTTTTTTTAATCTCAGCGGGGCTCACCTGTGCGAGTAAAGCAGAAGTGCTCCAGAGCGGGTGCTGATTGGCCCACGGGTGCCCCTCGTGTTCGATCACCTCCGTACGTTGGCGTTGGAGGCTGCGTGGCCCGCGGCCCTGTGCCTGGGGCGCTCTAAGTTTAGCGCTGGCCCTCAGTTGGCACATGCCAGTCATCCCTGGCATTCGGCTTCGCCAGCCGGACGGAGGCATGCCGCGGGGACGACCTTGCGAGGCACCGTGCGCTCATCGCCATGCCAACCCGCCGCAGAAATACAGTAGGCGGTATGCAGTTCAGACGGGAGTTACCACGGATACACCGTCCGTGCTTTGCTGTATATCCGCAGATATCTGCAGTTATTCCTCACTGATCACCATTAGGAGGTAATGGACAGAATGTTTTTATTTTTAGACAGACTATTTTACAGAGATTTTTATTAAAATGTTTCCCCCTCCCCCTTTTTTTCCTACTTTGGAATGCCAGATTGTGCTCACTGTTCACGCTTGTTCCTGCAACCTTTTGCTATCATTTTGGGGAGAACGCTGACAAGCAGAGTCTCTCCTCAGAAACGTGTGAAGTCAAGCTGCTGTATCGTTTTCACACTGTAGTTAAAAAGTTGAGCTTGCACAGATGTGTAACTTCGAGCAAGCAGGCTGTTGGCACCCAGTTGACCATCGGGGGGCGCTGATGAGCAGCAAGAGAGACAGTCTGGAATCAGTACTAGACTGCAGTGCCCATCTGCTCAATAAAACACTGCCTGAACAGGGTGAGCCACCTAGCAGTGAGATATTGTAAATTTTCTTTATCGACTCTCCACACTTCTGTCGTGGCTGCCCTGCATTACGTAACCCAGCACTATTCAAGAGCGTGTCTCTCTGATTTAATATATTCCTTTCGGTACCGTGTAGAAGAGGATTCTTTGAAAATATGCCACTTTCAAGAGAGCATCTGCTTTATTTTATGGTTATGCTGCATATTGTGCTTGAACTGACAGCAGTTTTCATCTGTCCTTGCACATAAGAAGCTTCCTTTCTTCACTTTTCCTTTTATCACTTGAGCAGACCTTACCCCCCAACACACACACACACACACACACACACAGACACATATACACACACACACACACACACATGGTAAAGGAGTGTTTGTGTCAGTTACTTGGCGGGAGACCTGGGGGTATCCAGCCTCTCCCCACGGGTGGGCCCGAAACCTAATCTCCACCCCCCTCTGCCAACGCCAGGTTGTGGATTCCACATTAGAGATGGGGTCTCCAGAGGTCACCAGTCTCCTAGCGCCTAAAGGAGTACATATGCACATGCATACGTACATGCATGCATGGTTTAACTGTCTGACCAGCCAGTGAGGACAGGTTGAATGTAAAATGTTATAGCGGTCAGGTGGAATGTTTTGCTAAATTATAAACCCAACCAGGTGACTGCCTGGCTCCAAATGCTGTTAAACTTCAGTGTTTAGATAAAAAAACTCCACATCATTCAGTTACATTTCACATCTGTTCGACTTATGTGATCGTTTCAAATGAGTTTTACTTTGTGTGCTCTTGTGTGTGCCACTGCAATGTGCCTTTACAAATCGAAGTGTTGAATGGTGTGCGAAGGCACTTTGGCTTGCACTGTATTGTACAATTAATGTATGGATGCATGTAAAGGTGTACTGGATTTTTGACTGACTTGTTTGATTGACTTTTTTTGACTGGCTATTTCAGGTCAGTTGCACTGCTCAGCTGGGACAGGAGGAGGCCAGCCCAGCTGTCCTGTACCCCTGGGGCAGAAGGCCTGATGGGGGCAGCGTGGGCCTCAGTCGGGTGAAGAGGGCCTGGATCATCCCTCCCATCCGGGTCTCGGAGAACAGCAAACAAATCCCCGAAAACCTGGTGGAGGTACCCTCTCCTCACAGGCTATCGGGGTGGGTGGGGGGGGGGGGGGGGGTGGGGGATGTGGTTGTGGCTGTGTCTGGTCCATTAGGGTTGTTCAGTGATCTGTCTGGTGGATCCGCTCTGCAGAAATGCATCCTGGATGTTGTATTCCTGGGCCATGCATCCTGTCAGGGAGTCTGCAGAGGTGGACTTTAATTGGACCCCCAGGGGTAAGCTGGGGTTAGTTCAGTCTGGGTTCCATGAGTAACTTCTCGATTAGCTCCTCTCAAACTCGCCCCATGGGTACCTGGAAGGGGTACATGAACCTTGTGTGGGTGCAGGTGGGACGACGGTGGAAAGAGAGGTACAAATGATTCCTTCCTAATTGTGGTGGCAAGTAAGAAACAGTTTTAAAAAATAATAAGAATCCTCTGGTCTGAATACTTTCCCCTCACAGGTAGTCCACACTACTGTTTCTCACTGTTTCTTCTCGTTTCCAGATTAAGTCAGATAAGGTGCTCACCACGGAGGTGATCTATAAGCTGGAGGGACGAGGGGTGGACCAAGATCCAAAGGGCATCTTTGAAATTGAGGTTCACACTGGATGGATCAAGTGTCTGGTGCCTCTTGACAGAGAGCAGTACAGCAGCTTCACGGTAAAGTCAAGTCTCTTCACAGCACTCAAATTATTTCACTTCTCATAAACCAATAGCCATCGTACAACAGAGAGACAGGTGCCTCCCATTGGACAGGCTTCTCAATGGAATTTTCATTAAACCAATGAACTTGTTTCATGCAAATGACCTAGATTCTCCATCAAGTCATTCAGTAGCATCACAGTAAACAGTAGCATCATGGGTGGCATTGCACAGAATGTGACAGGGAATATTTCAGTCAGACATTGTCAAGATTTGCACCAGAACAAATTTTAGTAAGTAATTTGACATAAAAGTTCTAAAATGATGCACCAACTAATATATTGTATGATAATATCATACAATGGGGAGGGTAACTGCAGTGTTCCGGTGTTCTTCAGCTCAAGGCCTTTGCTCTTTCACCGAGCGGCGAGAGCCTGGAGACCCCCTCCACCATTGAGATAGTCGTGCTGGACCAGAACGACAACAGGCCCAACTTCACGCAGTCCGAGTTTGTCGGCTATGTCCCGGAATTCTCTATACCAGGTAAGGGTGTATCCACCTCCTTCCAGCATACGTACTTGCACACACTGGCATCACATACTGGTCAGGCTCAATTGTTATAATAACTTGCCGTGGAAGGCTGTTGTGCCCCTTTGTTGAGTGACTGTGTTAAACCGCTATACTCAGAGAGTCACGTGTCAGTCTTGCATTTGGGATGAAGTGACGAGATTAGATATTATCTTATCGGTCCCCAAGGAGAAATTAATTTTGTGGTGGGGAGGCGGCGCATGCCTTTGTGATTGGCTCCCGCCTGCGCGAATGAGCTGCTCATCCCGACCGCACGTCCCCCGCAGGAACCGCCGTCATCCGCGTTTCGGCGACGGACGCAGACGACCCCGAAACGGAGAACACGCTCTTGGGCTACTCCATCGTCGAGCAGGAGAGCATCCCGCCGTTCCGCATCAACAGGACCATGTTCGGCATCAACAACACGACGGGCATGATCTACACCCGAGACGTGGGACTGGACCGGGAGGTGGGTGGGGCCCTGCGCTCCTCTGTCCAATCAGCCACGATCTGTACCCCACACAGGAAAGTGACATATTCCGATGGCCTAGATTTCCGTCACATTTTGGGGCTGGTGCGTAGCTCATCCAGGAGTGTGGATGCATCTTATGCACTGACATTGACTGCTGATAGTACCAGTGCTCGCAGTATCCACAGAGCCATATGTAGTTGCCTGTTGCTTTGCCTGAAGAAGGAGAGTTTCGGTTAGCAGGATTATCTCATTGCACAATAGCGACACCTCTGGTCAATCAAGCACCTGCAGTCTTCCTGCATCAACTGATTACAAACTGTATATCCACCAGCTGTGCAATCTGATGAAATGACAACACAGCCGATGGACTGCTAGTAAAAAGTAACAGTGGTTGGCAGTAGGCACTACACAGGATGTTTGCTGTTCTTCTATCCACATAACTGTATAAGCATTGTGGAACACTCACAGGAAATAATTCACAGGTCATTGGTTATATCACTTCCGTGGCTTGGCGGCCATCTTGTGGTGGAAATACCCTATTGAATAGAGTTGAATGGAATCGCATGACCCTGTTTCCTTCCTAGTTCTTGTACAGTTCTGTGGTTCTGTCTCACAGTGTAACATTGTTGCCTCTAATGATGCGTGGATGTGCCGTTGTGTTTCATTTTGTGGCTGACCGCTAACTCTCTCCGTTTGTTTTTTTAGGTGGTGGACGGCTTCAGGCTGACGCTGCAGGTGGCGGACATGGCTGGGGAGGGGCTGTCCGACTTGGCCTCCGCCCTCATATATGTGACGGACATCAATAACCACGCCCCCCATTTTACCCCAGCCTCTGTAAGTCCCATTATCTCCAGACGGCTGTGGAGTTCAGTTTGTTTCGTCTGAGTCATCTGAAGGTGCAGTGGAGTTCAGTTTGTTTTGTCTGATTCGTCTGTAGGTGCAGTGGAGTTCAGTTTGTTTTGTCTGATTCGTCTGTAGGTGCAGTGGAGTTCAGTTTGTTTCCTCTGATTTGTCTGAAGGTGCAGTGGAGTTCAATTTGTTTTGTCTGATTCGTCTGTAGGTGCAGTGGCATTCAGTTTGTTTCATCTGATTTGTCTGAAGGTACAGTGGAGTTCAATTTGTTTTGTCTGATTCGTCTGGAGGTGCAGTGGAGTTCAGTTTGTTTTGTCTGATTCATCTGTAGGTACAGTGGAGTTCAGTTTGTTTTATCTGATTCGTCTGTAGGTGCAGTGGAGTTCAGTTTGTTTTGTCTGATTCGTCTGTAGGTGCAGTGGAGTTCAGTTTGTTTTGTCTGATTTGTCTGAGGGCAGTCACTGCTGTTCTTATTTCATCACAACATGGCTTTTTTGGTTATCAAAATAAAATGCAGATATGTTAGTGGTTAAGTTTTTATTACACGTTGGATGTTTGTAGTCTTCAAAGGACTAGTTCACACTAGTTCATTCTTGTAACTTACCTGAATATGATAATGTAATCAGCCATGAGAGTTTTCAGAAATACACTGTAAAATATCAATATCAACAAAGATATGAAATAATTTTGTGATGCAAGACATTCAGAAAAATTGAATCCAGTAAAACAAAAATCATAAACCAAAGAAGAATGCATTGGTTATGAGTCTTGGTTTTTATTCTCAGCAGATCTGTTTTCTGACCATAACGTGATGTCAGCAGTTTCTCGATCATCAGTCGCTATTTCTGTTGCCTGCAGTACAGAATGACTGCCGTGGAAAACAGAGAGCTGGACGAAATCGGCAGAGTCAATACCACAGATAGAGACGAGCCTGGCTCGGTGAACTGGAAGGCCCAGTACACCATCGCCGATGGTGATCCAAACGGACACTTTGCCATTCGAACGGATCCCGAAACTAACCAAGGCATCCTGTCTGTTGTGAAGGTAAGTGATCACAGGTAACCAGCAAATAAGAGACCAGAGAGGACCTGACGCAATATTTATTTAATCTACTTATTTATTATTTTTTTCATACATTCTTGTGGACCACTGACATGATTACATGTGAGCCAATTTATGATCGTGGACTTGTTTGAACTCTTGGACGACAATTCTCTCACATGTGACCCTTGTCGCCCTCTGCTGGTAGACTGTAGAACTGCCTGCCTAGATTTCCTGTGAGAAATTTTTACCAGGGTGTACTGTATTTATAGTACCCTGTACTATATGTAAAAGTCTGCTCTCACATATCCGATGAATTAGAAGACAAGACTAGAAGGACATTTCCCGTTGTGCCCCTTTTGTGAGCAGTTACGAATGAGAGCTTCGGCTAAATGTAATGTAATATAATGTAGCTCCCATTCAAGTTGAGTTCTGTCAGTAAAACTAGCAGGAAATTCTGGATTGGTGGATTTTGTACAGTTGTAAATGCACGGAATAGCTTTTCCAGACCTATAGTAGAGTAGCCTCTGTTTCTTCTGCCACAGTGACAAGCCTACTTGTTCGTTAGCTGCTGTTCGCTAGCTGCTGTTGTTAGCCTCCGTTCAGTGGCTCTCGGGCTAAATGCGTGCTGTTCCCCAGCCCCTCGACTACGAGTCTATGGCGGAGCACGAGCTGGTTCTGACGGTGGTGAACGAGGTCCCGCTCAGTCCCAAGGCTCCCCGGGCGCCCGCCAGCGTCGCCACGGTAGCGGTCACGGTGGCCAATGAGCGGGAGGCGCCGCGCTTCAAGGTGAACCCCCTCAGGCTGACCGTGCCGGAGTCGGTTGACCCGGGAACGATTCTGGCCCGGAACATCGCCGAAAGCCCGGATAACAAAAACCTCAGGTAAAGGTGTGCATGGCAAATCTGCCTACGGGTACAAAATAAAGTAACCTGAACCTGAACCTGGCAGTTCCAGCATATTTGGACACACTCTCACTTGTTCCAAGTGCAGAGCACCTGGTCAGCGTACTGTAACATTAACGAGGACAGCTGTTTCTTATCAGTTTACACTTATCTCATTTTTAAATGTGTTCAGGACTGTGCTTTGCGTTTTGAATGTTACATTACATTACATTTATTTGGCAGGTGTAAACACAGTAAACATAGTATGAGAACATAGTCCTACTGTTAATACCCAAAACATAAACATAAATGAACAAGGGCATCAAAATAATGTAGTTTGGTTGCCTATCGTGCAATTTGTCTGAAATGTCTGAGCAGCACTTGTGGATGGGTGCTGTAATACTACTTGTCTTTCGATCAGGTTTGATGTCCAGTACGACCCTGAGAAGTGGCTGTCAGTTAACCCTCAGACCGGAGAAATCAAAGCCAGGAGGAAGTTCAATCTGCGGTCGCCGTACGTGAAGAACAACATCTACCACGCTGTGATCAAAGCCACTGACACGGGTGAGGAACCGTAACTAACATCACCAGAGTAGGGTCCTCACCCCTCCCAGTCCAGCCCATATGGAGCGAATGTCAATGACAGAGAGAGCGCTTACCCAGTTAACAGTTAATGTCTCGAGAACATTGTGGAACATTCTTGACAGATTCCTTTTTGGCTGTGAGATGGCATTACAGAGGAATGCGTTTTTCATTTTTATGGCATATTTTTTTGTTCCAGAGGTTATGTCAGAGTGCCCAGGCTTGTGATTTTGAAGTGTGTTTGACATGCTGTGGACTCCATTTCCCATCAGCACTTTCTGCATGCGCCCCAGAGGACTTACTCCCAGCCTGTATGAATGCTGGAAGCACAGTTCATCTTGCAGTGATCACCCCATCACAGCATTGTGAGTCAGTACTCTTTTGTTGTGTGTGTGTGTGTCTGTATGTGTGTCCTTGTGTGTGTGTGTGTGTGTGTGTGTGTGCATCAGACGCCGGTGGAGTCTCTAGCTCGGCCACAGTGGAGCTCACGCTGAGGGAGACCAACGATTTTGCGCCGCTGCTGGTCCCCCAGATGGGGACCATGTGCAGGGACGCAGACGCGACCCCCAGCCTGATTCTGAGCGCCGTGGACCAGGACCTGCCTCCCCAGGCCGCCCCCTTCTACTTCCTGCTGCATAATGAGGCAGCGGCAGCCAACTGGACCCTCAATAAGGTCAACGGTAAAAGCTCAAACAGAGGAACCTAAAGCTGTGTGAAATCTGCATTACGCTATACAGGAGCATGCATCATGCTCCTGTATAGCGGTGCTGTACAAGCACACAGGAGACCTTAATCTTGCTTTGCCCAGGGCTAGTCTGGCATGGTGTGATTTAAACATTAACAGGGTTGAGCTAGGCTAGCAAGGCAGTTTTAGGCATAGCTCTGCTCTAGAAAGAGGGTGTGTTCATGTGTACCTGCGTGTATTAGAGCCAATAAAAGGGCTGATGATCCTCCATCTTTCACTTCCTCCCTCTCTCTCTCTCTTCATCTCTCTCTCTCTCACTCTCTCCCTCCCTCTCTCTCTCTATCTCTCTCTCTCTCTCCCCCTCTTTCTCTCTCCTTCCCTCTCCCCACCTCTCTCTCTCCCTCTCCCTCTCCCTCTCTCTCTCTCTCTCTCTCTCTCTCTCTCTCAGAAACACACACCGTCCTGCAGCCGCTGGTGGAGATGGAGTCGGGCCTGTACGTGGTGCCCGTCTCGGTGTCCGACTCGGGCACGCCCGCCCTCTCCGCCGTCTACGCGGTCAACGTGACCCTGTGCGACTGCGGGGTCGTCGGGGACTGCGACGCCGTCGCCGTGGCGCTGGTCGGCGCGGGGGCGGGGCTCAGCTTCGTCGCTCTCCTGATCGTTATCGGAAGCGTTTTGCTCCTGCTCCGTACGTGCCGAGTTTACATCCCGCTCACGCACGCGCAAGCGCCCCCTGCTGGGAGATTGTAGCACTGCAACAGATACACGTAACTCTGATTGACAGCTTGTGAGATAGAATGCAGAGATATTGATGTCCTGTTGCAGTTATATGAAAAAAGGCTCTATGTTGAATCTCTTTATTCTCATATGGGAATAGGCCTCGACATTATGTTATTACATCATAAAATTACGTGTTTCTGATGCATTCTGGTCATGCCGTTTCAGTTAAGAGCGCTTGTGCTTTTTGAAATCCTCATTTTCACACGGTCTCGTCTCGCGTCTCCTGGTGCAGTGCTGCTGCTCCTGGCGATGACCGTGTGGAGCTGCAGGAAGCGGCCCGTCAAAGAGGCGGGGCTTCTGGCGGGGGAGTCGGAGGACGACGTCCGGGACAACGTCATGAACTACGACGAGCAGGGGGGCGGAGAGGAGGACGAGGTCTGACGCCAGCGTTCGCTCTGTGTTCCCCACTTCCTGTGTTCCCCTGTGACCTCACCTGGCTCCTTTTCTTTCTCAAGCTTGCGCTTGAATTTTACACACTGACCGGGCTGATTGGCTCGTTATTGGCTGTGTTCATTGCCTAAATCTTTATAGTACATGATTTCTTTTAAGCCGCTCTGGATAATGTATGCACAGCTCTGGAAAAAAATTAACAGACCACATAAAATTTTCAGTTTCACAGTTTATGGGTATTTTATTTGATGAACTATTGTCCACATTTGATTTTAATTCCAAAAAAAAATGTATTGTCATTCAGAACATTTATTTTAGAAAATGACAACGTGTCAAAATATTAAAAACAGAGTCGTTACACATTGAATAATTAAAACAAAATAGATTTATACCAATAAATAATTATTAAAAATAGCAATGCCTTAGGAAGGGTGGCAGTCAATTTGGTGGATTAATCCCGATTCTTAGCCTTCTAACCCATAGTCTCTTAATTTTTTTGTGAATGTATGAATATAAATGTTGTTAGTAAAGTGTGCGACTGTAGAGTTATATAATTATTTCCATTATATATCCAGTGTGACTTGTACAGGTACATGCTGTCGATCATATTAGACCTCGTTGGTGTCCATTTTAACGCTGATATTATCTGCACTGTCCTCTCTAATCTCCAGAAGGGGTACAATTTGGATCAGCTGAGGAACCCTGACGGGTTCATCCCGCCCCCAGCCCTGGCCCCGCCCTTCTTCTCATCGCCAGGCTCCGCCCCCCCCAAGGGGAGGCAGCCGCGCAGGAAGGACGCCCCCCAGACCCTGCCCACCTCCTCGCACCCGCGCCAACCGCCGCCGGACCCCACCGACATCAAGGACTTCATCGACGACGTGAGGGCCGGTTTTACCCCCCGTTTGGGTCGCGGAGGCGTGTTGAGGGGCGAGGGGTTTTTCGCGGTGTTGAGCTGAGATTTAACGCCGTCTTTGCGCGCGTGTGTCTCCCTGCAGAGCGTGGGCGAGGCCGACAGGGACCCCAACGTCCCGCCCTACGACACGGCGCTGGTCTACGACTACGAGGGCGAGGGCTCGCCCGCGGGCAGCCTCAGCTCCGTCGCCTCGGCCGGCTCCGACGGCGACCAGGACTACGGCCACCTCAGCGGCTGGGGCCCGCGCTTCCGCAGGCTGGCCGACATGTACGGCCCGCACTGAGAGAGCACCGGGAGCGCCCGGGGGTTTACCCCGATTACCCACCCCACTGCCTCTAACTACCCCACCCCAACCACTCCGCCCCACTGCCTCCAACTACCCCACCCCACTGCCCCTAATTACCCCGCCCCACTGCCCCTAACTGCCCCACTGCCTCTAACTACCCCACCCCACTGCCTCCAACTACCCCACCCCACTGCCCCTAACTGCCCCACCGCCTCCAACTACCCCACCCCACTGCCCCTAACTACCCCACCCCACTCCCTCCAACCACCCCACTGCCTCCAACTACCCCACCCCACTGCCTCCAACTACCCCACCCCACTGCCCCTAACTACCCCACCCCACTGCCCCTAACTACCCCCCCCCCACTGCCTCCAACCACCCCACTGCCTCGAACTAACCCCACCCCACCCCCCTCCAACCACCCCACCCACTGCCTCTAACTACCCCACCCCACTGCCCCTAACTACCCCACCCCACTCCCTCCAACCACCCCACTGCCCCTAACTACCCTACCCCACTGACTCCAACCACCCCCTGCCCCCACTGCTACTAACTACCCCACCCCACTGCCTCCAACCACCCCACCCCACTGCTCCTAACTGCCCCACCCCACTGCCTCCAACTACCCCACTCCACTGCCTCCAACCACCCCACTGCCACCAACTACCCTACCCCACTGCCTCCAACTACCCCTGTCACCACCTCCCTCTGCCCGCCACCACCTCCCCTTGCCCCCTCACCACCTCCCCCTGTGCCCAGCTCAGACTGGGACCCTGAACTCACCCCCTCATTTTTGGGGCTGTAATAGGGATACCTAACATACTGCACTATTACACACAGTAGCAGGATTCAGACTGCACTCTTTTTGCACTGTTAATGGTGACACCTTAAATTGAGTCACACCCAACCGGCTGCAGTATGACTGTTGCTCATCAGGTGGCAGTGTGTTGAACTTTGACGTTTACCAGGCGTACTGTGTGATGGTCTTGTTGGGGAGGTTCTGAGGGATACAGGTTTTGCAGTAGCAGAACCAGACTTGCTGCTGCTCCAATTGCCAAAACTTAAACATCCATTTTCGTGCCTAAACAACTTTGTAAAAAAAAACAAAACACAATAGTTTTAAAAAGAGAAAAAGATATATTTATATATAGAAAGGTATATAAAAATATTAGAAATAATAACTGAACACAATGTTGGGGAACAGCTGACTTTTTTTTGGGAGTATTGATTTGACAGTGAACATCTCTGGGGTCTGAAGTTCTGAACTGAAGGATGTGAGGACCAATCACCTGTCCCAGGAGAGGGAGGGGCGGAGCATGTCGAGAGGTGAGGCATGATTGGGGGAGATACAGACACGGGCATTTATACAGCAAATGAATATTGCTTCACATCTGCTTAGCAAGTACTTTACTCAATGGCAAATTATAGATTAGTTTACATTTGAAATATTACCATGTGAAACTGAGGGCAGGAAGAGAGCCAGGAAAACTAATTTGCAAGGAAACTAATTTTGCAGTGTTAGCCAGTAGGGTTACTAGGATTGTTCAAGACTGAAAACTTTGCAATGGTGACCTCACCTATAGGGTGAGTTAGGTGGATTTGTCTTTAGACTATCATTTCTACACCAATATAAAATAACCAACATATCACAAGCAAAAAATATACTCTTGTGTACAATGTAAAAATAACTGCATAAAATTTTCTGTAGAAGGAAGGCTAAGTCTGTAGAGTGCAGGCATCTTGTAAAAACTTTTTAAAATGTAATTAGGCCTGGTTATGAAATACAGAAATAGAATATAGGCTTATGGTTCAGTCACAGGGATTTGAAATAATTGTATTCAGAATGTGTATATCATTGTAATATTTTAGTTTTTATATTTATATATATTGGTGTTAAAAAGGAAATAATTGTATCTTACAATGATACACTAATGTTCTTGGCACACAACATATTTTGAACTAATTTTAAGATTTTTATTTCAGTCAGAGGAAACGGTCTAAAAATATACGTTTAAGAATTTCAACGTGTATGGAAATATGGCATACAAAAGTAACTTTAGAGTAACAAGCTCACTCTTCTTGCTTTCTGGAATAAATACATTTTTTGTTTAGTTATTTGGCCTGAGTTTGCTTCTTTGTATACTACCAAGATTGCAGACCAATTTCCTGGTTTCCTGGAATCAGAATAAAACTTTAAAAAAAAGAGACGCTGCAGTTCCACTTCTCACGTGGAGGAACACCACCAGACTTTATTTGGAGATTTTATCCCCATCACCGGAGTAACAAAGTATTTCACAGAAACTCCTCCAAGCTTAGTCCTTAAATAATATGCTGATGCCGTAGTATTTCATCCAAAATATTCTTCAGTTCAAGTTCAGGCTTCAAGGTTAATTTCCTACATTCAGAGTTTGGGGGCAGAGGACGTGGTGCAGACTGAAGGATTGTTTAGTTGCACGTAGCCTCATTTTGCCCCACCCGTCTCCCACAGCACGGCACAGTTAGGATAACTGGACACAGTCTACAGTTTCTACAGGGCCTTTTGAGGGTTGCCAGATTATGAGATCTTTAAGACGTCTGAACAGAGACGTTTGTGGAAAATGAGGGAGGGAGGGAGGGGGGGGGGGGGGGGATTTCACGGGAGATGATGACAGATGGCGGATTTTCAAATGTGACAAAGCAGGAAATTTTTAACACTTGTATGGGGCGGGGGAGCGGTGGTTTTAAGATGTGACTGTTAAGTATCTTTGGGGTGAAAAATCACAAGCATCTGGCGACACGTAGGCACTGAACACGGGGGCGGAAATGGGGGGCGGGACGGGGGATGGTTCTCTGGGAGCAGGGGGGCCAGGTTAGGAGTTGAGATTGAGCTCCTCCTCCTCCTTGGGCGGGGGCCGGCGGGGCCTGGGGGGCTCGTCCTCCCCCGTGTCCTGCTTGTCCTTCTCGGCCTCGATCCAGCTCTGCGGGGCGATCATCTTCTTGGGGCCGTGCGGTGGGGGCCCCAGCAGGGCCTCCATGTCGTCGTAGTTCACCACTTCCCGCTCCAGCAGGGCGCTGGCCAACTGAACACACACACAGGGAGGGGAGAGTGAGTGAGACATCAGCGCTGGCCAACTGAACACACACACAGGGAGAGGAAAAAGAGTCTCTAACATCAGCGCTGGCCAACTGAAAAAAATAAATGTTGGCCAAATAAACACGCACCCTGGGGTAAGCATTGCTGCCCAAATGAAAACACAAACTGGGAAATACAGAGTGCTGAGACATTTTGGAAAAGGACACACGTCCAAAAAGACCAATGCAGAGTAACAAAAATACCGAACTGGATATGATCAAGGAAAGTTAAGCACTAACCACAATCAGTTTGTCTCTGTTGTCCAGGAGTAATTTCTCAGTGTGTCTGTAGGCACGGGCAATCAACAACTTTGCCTCCTGAAAGACAGAAAAACCATCAGCAAAACAGACGGTGAATCTGTACATTCTTGCCATTTCAGCTCAATTTTAAGCACATAAATCCTTGTGCTAAACCAAAGAGCAAGCAACAATTGTACAGAGCCGGGATTCCCAAACTGGTGAGATCTGAGGATGGGGTTGCCTGAAAATTTAGAAAAGAAAAAAATACTTTTTGTAATTTTTCTCTTTAAAATATATGAATGTAGGCAACTACATGTCAAACCTCAATAGTAACCTATAATAAAGCAATGAGGCATGAGAGGCTGTGGGATATCGCCAATGCAGTCACGGCTAAATGGTGCTGTTAGGCACCAGGCATGTGCGTGGGTGAGGCATTGATTGGGGTCATGTAAATTTGAGCTCATTCATTTGGGGTCACCTCAAAAGAAAGCTTGGGAACCCCTGGTTTAGGGCTGTTCTACAGCCCTGCTTTAGTGCAGCAGCAGTGACACTGCACCGGGCGGCAGGGAGTCACCCACAAGATCCATCTGCTGCTGCAGCCCCTGGCTGAAGGGCCGGCGTCCGATGGCGCCCTCTTCCTCCGTTTCGGGGAACGACACCTGGCCCACGCTGGGCGACATGCCGTACTGCTTCACCATGGAGTAGGCCACGCGCGTCACCTTCCGCAGGTCGTCCTGGGCACCTGGCGGGGGAGCGGAGAGAGGCGTCACACACACGCACACACATACACACATGCGCACACACGCACACACACACACACACACACATGCGCTCACACACACGCACGCACGCACGCGCTCGGTGCCAGGGCAACAGGAGCGTGGGGGGGGGAAGCGTGACACACACACACCTCACCACACACCACACACACACACACATGCACGCACGCGTGGCGCCAGGGCAACGGGAGCACGGGGGTGGAGAGAAGAATCACACACACACACACACACACACACACACACAGGCGCCAGGGCTACAGGAGCGCGGGGGGCGGGGCCCAGCAGTGATGGACAGGAGCCTCACCCGTGGTGACCTTGTTGAAGGTGATGGCCTCGGAGGCCCGCCCGCCCAGCGCCATGCACATGCGCTCAAACAGCTGCTCCTTGGTGAAGAGGTACTGGTCCCGCGGCAGGATCTGCGCGAAGCCCAGCGCTGCGTTGGTGCGGGGCGCGATGGACACCTGGAGGACAGCGTCACACTGCAGGTGAGCCCCCCTCCAGACCTCAGACCTCAGACCTGCTCCATCACTCAACACAGACAGCACTCTATCACTCTATCCCTGCTGCTGCGCTGCCACAAATGTGCTTCAGTTCAGCTCAGTTTTACATGTACACTGCTTTTTACAGAGACACCATCTCAACTGTGCTTAAGTGTAAATAGAAAAGAAAATTGTACAAAAAAAAAAAAACCCCAATGCTAGCAATTGAGGGAATATATAATAAAATGAACTTGCCAAAAATGAGAAAAACACTGAAAGGGTGGCAAAAAATGGGCAGAAAAAAAAAAAAAAAAAAAAAAAAAAAAAACTCTCCAATGGGCAGAAGTGAAGCCCATCCTCTGCTGGCCAGCCTGGTGTAATAGTTAGAATGGAATTAATGGTAGACAAATGTAATGAGGGACCCATTAGATTTAGCCTAAATTCTGTGTTACAGGTCACGGTCTCCCCATGCAGGCCCTTGTGAGGGTTAGATACGGCCTGAGAGAGCTCACCTTCATGACTGCCTCTGTGTGCTCCAGGAGCCAGCCCACCAGGGCGTGGCCCGATTCGTGGAACGCCACCACCCTCTGCTCCTCTTTGGACAGGATCTTGCTCTTCTTTACGCTCCCTGCAGGCCCAAGATAAGATTTAGATTTAGACTTGGGACCTCCACCGCTGCCAGGCTGTGGGCCTGGCGCTCACTGCGGTGCGGTCGAGGGCGGTACCTGCGATGACCCTCTCCACCGCGTACTCGAAGCTGAAGGTGTGGATGGACTTGTAGCCCTCCCTGGCGGCGTGCAGCGCGGCCTCGTTGCAGATGTTGGCGATGTCCGCTCCTGCAGAGCGGGAACACCGTGCTCAGTACAACCAAAACGCAACCGGACCACACTTTTATTCCTACCACTAACATGCAGGCTAGCTTAAAAGGGGCATAATCAATTGACTTTACAGTGGTCATGTATCACTTTATGTAGAACATGAAATTAAGTAAGAATTTTCAGGAAGGACTGTCCAAATTTTTTAATTGAACCCAGGGAAAGTGTTTTGTTGGACAACCAAAGAACACACGCAGCTTATGGTTGGTAAATGCACAGCATGCCCAGCCAAACTTTTTCCTTGACTTCAGTGAAATATAATGACCATTGTGAAAGGCAGCTGAACTGTATGGTGTTGCGTAGCAGTCAGTGTGGATATGATCGTTTCCTTCCTGGGTCAGAGGTCAGGCAGGACCCAGGGTTTATGCATAGCGAAGCGAACGGAAGTAGTGGTACCGCTGAAACCCGGGGTGAGCTCGGCTAGGCGCAGTGAGTAGAAGTCAGCGGGCTGGGACAGTTTCAGGATCTTCAGGTGCTGCTCAAAGATCTCCTTCCTCTCCTTCAGACAGACAGACAGACAGACTCACGGCATTAGCTTCAGGTGCAGTAACACACGCACCTCCTCCACTGCATTAGAAATTAAACCCACATTTTCTTCTATGCTATTGCGGAGGCTGCTGTATGCAAAGAGAGAATTGGCACGTCCGCACCTGCAGGGTGGGGAGATCGATGAATATGTGCCTGTCCAGCCTCCCCGGTCTCATCAGCGCGTTGTCCAAAATGTCCGCTCGGTTGGTGGAAGCCAGGACAATCACATGGTCTGAAGTGCCCATTCCTGGAAGCAACGAAAACGAAAGCCAAAGAAGTACGGTTTAAACCCCCTTCACAAAAACCACAAAGTGGAGAGGGAAAACTACAGTTTCTCCAATTACTAAAGAAGCCAGGCCGAGCCCCCCCCTTCCCCCCTCCCCCCTCCCTCAGCTCACCGTCCATTTCCACCAGCAGCTGGTTGAGGGTCTGCTCCTCCTCGGTGTTGGAGAAGGCCGACATGTTGGTGGAGCGCTTCTTGCCCACGGCGTCGATCTCGTCGATGTAGACGATGCAGGGGGCGCGGGCACGGGCCTCTTTAAACAGGCTTCGGACCCTGGCAGCTCCCAGCCCTACGCACAGAGAAACGGCCCGCTATCATGCGCCAGCCCTAACATCTGCGAAGGCCATGATGACATCACCCACCATCACCCAGCAACTTGAGCACACAAATACAACCTTTTTCGGTCAGGAGCCCCCTGCCATCTGACAAAGACCTAATGTTGCCTGGTCAAGATGCCAAATTTTTTTTGATAGGCATTTTTTCAAATTTTCCATGGAAAGTCTACATGGAGGTGTGCTGTAATACTGTCACCAAAATCTGCATTTACTGACCTGGGGACATTTCCTAATTATTTATCAAACAGCCTTCTTAAACAGACTGTGGCGTTCCCCAGGAGAACAGAAAGGCCCACAAACTCACCCCCAATGACCTCCACGAACTCTGACCCCGCCATGGCCAGGAAGGGGACCTGGGCCTCGGTGGCCACGGCCTTGGCCAGCAGAGTCTTCCCGCAGCCAGGAGGTCCCAGGAGAAGGGAGCCCTTGGGTACTTTGGCCCCCAGCTGGAGATACCTGTCTGGGTTCTGCCAACAGAGAAGGGGCGTGGGGGGTTGAGTTGCAGACCATTGGTACTCTGACCTTCATTTCCCAAATTTTCCTCTTGGGCCAGGCTCAGGAGCCACCTGCACCCTCACCTTCAGGTAGTCCACAAACTCCTTCACCTCCATCTTGGCCTCGTGCATTCCCGCCACATCCTTGAAGCTCACGCCTTTGCCGGACTTCCCGTCCACGATGGTGAAGCGCGCCATTTTCAGTTGGTTCTTTGGGGGGGGGTCGGGGGCGAAAGTGGGAGGAGGAGTGACAGCCAGAATAAGCCTGCCTGCCCAAAGCTGGGAATACCCAGGGGTTATAGGAGGAACTGTGAACCAATCACAGGGCTGTACTTACAAATGCGCTGAATCCGCCTTCTCTGCCCCCCATGCCAGACAGACGAAAAATGTACCAGAGGACAGCCACTCCAATGGCTGCCATGCCCAGGGCATACAGGGCACTGCAACGGCAATGGAGGACGAGCATCAGAACACAGCACACAGAGCATCACAGCACTATCCCTGCCCTGATTCAACCCACAACCTACCCACTGAGCCGCAACAGTTGGATATCTAAGCAGCAGGCACGGACCAATCACAGGAGCCCCAGCCCAAACTGATCAGCAGCCCTGATACTAAAAGATTTGGTAGCCAAAATCCTGCAAACAGATGCCCCTTCCTCTCCGGTTGAGGCAATGCTTAATCATGCCTCATCCTGTGGAACTCTCATTCATAATATAGACTCAATCTGATTTGTTGCTCAAGGAACATGTGACTCAGTGGGACACACCCCTGGAGAAGCACCCTGCAGACGCTGCGGACACCCCCCCCTCACTCACTTCCCAAAGAAGCCGGTGCGTTTGTAGGACACAGGAATTCTGTCCTTGGGGTTGATGTGGAGCTCCTCCTCCGCAGCTCGCAGTTTCTCCTCAAACTTGTCGATGTTGGCCACCTGCATGCGGTACATCAGGGCCATCCTCTGTGCAAAAATGGAGAACCGTCTGTTACATCACTACTACAATGGCACATCATACTCCACTGCAGCCACTTGACTCCTTCCTGTTAGCTCAACTGCTATGAGGTCACGGCCCAACTTGAGAATACTTTCTGTACTAGTGGGAGAGTTTACTACGAATCCCTTACGTTTTGGATGACTTAACACTGTGTATGACATACTACAATTATCAACATCGCTCAACTCATCACATTGGTTTCACATAAGTTCAGAGCAAGACACACAATGCATTTGGCTGTAAGGCTAAGTAAAAACATATTCATAAGGTGAAGGTAGCCTATAGCACAGTCTGAATGTTTGGTCTTATGTTAAATAAATAATGAAGAGCAAACATTTTACGTGAATGTATTCATTTAAAAAAAAACCCCGAAGAGCAGGTGGATCATGATGACGTCGGGGGGGAACACACACACCGGCCTGCCGAAGATGATGGCGCCGGGGTGCAGGTAGATGTCCACGATGTCGCTCTCTGGGACCACCTGCACGCGCGCCACCTCCCCCTTGGCCAGCATCTCGTTGACGAAGTCGTTCCAGGAGATGTTGCCGCCGCTGCTGTTGATGGTGTTGAGCAGGCTCATGATGAGGGCGATGATGAAGAGCATGCGCAGTCGCTCCCGGTACATCTGGTCCTCCCGCTCGCGACGTTTCTTGTCCTCTGCGACAGCGGAGCGGGCGGTAAGCGAGACGCGAGACCGAACGCCTGCCTCTCGACTCCCGCACTCTTACAGAGGACCCAAACCGCCATGCGGCTTTTCTCTTTAAGAGTACACATTAGGCTTTATCCAGTGTCATCAAAGTGGGTTCAAGAACCAAAAGGCCCCACTTTTTGCGCTTTGTTACTTGGGAATGTCACAGTCCGTCTATCTAAATTTTAACTTCAGTTGAGACAGACTTCGACTTACCCATTCTGCTAACAAGGAAATAGTCATGTGAGCAAATGCATACTACTTAACTGTGCAATGCTTCACAGAATTCCTTGAGCTCAAATGAGATCCACCATCAAGTTATTCAAAGCCAATCCCTTAGAGGACAACAAATTTTAAACAGCTAGTGCAAACAACATCAGTGTAATAACTGGGCGAGGAGGACGGGAATACCTGCCTGACTTTAAACCTCTGTCCTTAGGAAACATTCATGGAGAATTCAGAATTACCCACTAATGACCTGCCCATAGTCAGCACTGACAAGGCCAGGACTGCATTGTGAGTTTTGGAAGAGCTCCATAATTCCACCATGTGTCCAAAAGTAAAACCTTAATAAAATTAAGTCCATATACTTATTTTTCATTTTTGTTTACCTTCATCTTCCTCAGGGGATTTTCCTTTAGGTCCGTCCCTCTTGTTTCTGTCTTGCTTGGACTGGGAAGTGCTGAAGTAGTTAATGGAACCTAAAATAACATGTATTCAATCATGAGCACACAACACACAAGCCTTCCCTGGGCGAAAGTGTCGTCGCAACTTAACAATTACAAAAAATGCCAATAGTATCATACATAAGCTTATACATAAATGACCGCAAGCTTACCCAAAATATTCCATATTCCAAATGGGTTTTTGACCAGCTGGTTTTTAAATAAGGTTTTGCTGATCGCAAGCAACATTGGGCTAGGTGGTTGATGCAAGATTTGCTGCAAGAGAATTGTTATAATCGTAAAAAAGCAAAAGCACACCAAGTTCGGAAAGATTAAACTTCATTTTTGTACGTCATTTTTAGCTGTGAGCTAGTTGCACTCCGTTAGCTTGTAACACGCAAAGGCAGTTGGTAATTTCCATGATATACCACCTAATTCACTACCCTGTATTGACATCGGTATTGGCTTATAAGTCAAATATTATTAAAACTTAAACGCTTTAGTATCCAAAACTAGCTGGATAAAGCGTATTGTATGGAACCAAGCAGCGAACAGCTATAACGTTAACGTTACCTGTATAATTCCAGTATTGAGGCCACGAAGTTGTTGCTTTGAAAACGACTGTGAGGAAAATACATATCTGGAAAGTTTACAGTTTACGCAGATGGTATCAAAGGCCGTGCATTGCGCCGTTTTCCTGGTAGTGGTAAAGACGCCGGCATTTCCCAAGTGTCGGCTTTTGTTGTTTTGTAAAGAAGTCCAAATTGACCTGCTCCTGAGATTCCTGCACGATTTTCTGTTCAGTTGCAAAAGTAATGCAGCCATTTTCAGATGTAGCTATTATGCTTTTAAGCAGCAAACTGGCTAACTAACATGATATTATGTTATGATACTATGGCAAGACATGACGCCGAATACACTGTAAATCATTTCGCTGTCTTAGATCGCGCAAGTTAACGTTCAGTTAAAAAATATTAGTGTAACCTACTGGAAAGCTTCTGCTAGCTAATTGTTATTCAACCTCAAACTGATCCCTCCCACTAATGAACTTTCACCTTTGGCTTAACGCTCACACCATAAATGCAAACATCAATATATATGCACGACTAAATTAATTTTATGGATAGCCATTAACTTGAATAGTTTTAAATACTATCGTATACTCTTTACTTATTTTAAAGGACAGAAAATGACTTGGCAACCTTTAACCTGCATGATGTCATCAATACGTGCCGCAAGTAGTGTGAATTTCGTAAGAACCCGCTCTATGTTAAATAAATAAATAGCAAGGAACAAATGCCATGGGATGGCAATAACAACATCTGTACTGTACATTCTGTAAACAGTATGCATTTTATTTAACCAAACAGTTATTTGAATAAAATGAATATGAATGCATATTTTGGTATGGAAAACCAACGTATTAATATTTTTGTTTTGTCTCATAAAACAACAACAAACACCAATTTGTACGGCCAGCCTACATCTCAGTTGAATTTAGCTACTATTCATTTTCAGCAGCACCGGTAGATAGATAGGTAACGTCAGCGTAAACATTTTTAGATTCCGTTTGTCTGCGCCACACATAGGCTGCAGCATATCCGGCAGAGAGCGCTATTTACAAAAGTTAATCAATCCCGAGCTTCATATAAGTGTGGTGACATGTATTGACAACTAACGTCATATTTGTCTTGAATAATATTGTATATTGATTGTTGACAAGGAAGTGTATCGGTTTTTAATACGGTTTCCTCCAGATATTGCTCCTATTTTTAACTCCAAGCAGGTTGATGGATTCTAAGACTAATCTAAGCGTTACTTTTGAGTAGCCTACTTCATTAAAAATCTGTATATTTGCAATTCGGTTACATTACATGCAATTAATTATAGAAGAAATATTGGGGGTTGATCTCAACTATATATTTATTGTTAATAATTGAGATTTGCATATTAAGTGCACAACCGAATGTTACAAAAACAAAATAACGTAGACCTTGGCCTAAATATAAACAAATCACCTGCTTGTGTAATACTTTTTAATTTGTGTGTGCAACATGTAGATATATTTTTCGGGACAGTAGGTTCACATTGTAATATGCACGGTATGCGTAAATTAAACATTTTACACTGCTACTTGCTACAGTAGACTAACCGTGTGTGAACACTGGAGACTGGGTGTCCAATTGGTTTGAGTAATTTAAATGTTCTTATCAAATTTGCGCTGTGTAGCTGGCAGTCGAAGTGAAAAGTACGAATAAACTAGAAATATGCCTCTGCGCACCTCCATTGACTTTGCCATGTGATAAAATAGGCTACAGGCTAGCCGACGCGTTCAGCAGATACGCTGTTTCACGACAAAATAATAAAACATACTTCGCTGTGAGCTGCACTCATAAGAAAGTATATTCCTTTTCCACGATGTTGCAGCAACATTTAACTCGCATAATTACTCTCGTGAACCATCATGAACATTTTTGAAATATGGACTTTTCATTTATGGTATTAGGGGTAATCAAAACACAGTCTATGTTTTGTCGTCACATTAGTGGTAATCTAAATAGGCCAATAAACACAGAATCGCCAACTTCAGGGTCCAACCAATTATATATATTCTCTCATCTTAAGTCCTGGCGATGCGCTGCTGGCCACATGTCTAACCTATCTATACAAAACCTCTCAGTGTTCTCCATTTCCTCTGCTTAGTGCTCCAGCTCTCTAATGGAGATCGGGTCCATGCTGTGAAACTGTAGTGCTCCGGTACCATGTTGGCTCCAGAGCGACACTACTGTTGTAAAATGTGCGCGCCACCTCCTGAGCCAGAATGGCGTTAACTCGTACGCGCACAAAATAGAAACCGCCTACATTCAGTGGCCAATCACATTCCATGTTTCAAAACGACTCATTCCCTTTTCGTCAGCAACGCAGTCCAAGTCAAAGGCCGCCTGGAAACGGTTCGTAAGGAGTGGGACAGAGAGGATTAAAGTAAAAACTAAACATTGCAGAATACTGGTAAATCAAAACAAGCCTTCAGAAACAGACCTTCAACAAACAATCATGCTTGGGAAGACGTGGATCGCTTAAAACCTTTGGTAAACTTGACTGTTGGAGGAGTCTAAAGATTTTTGTTTCGATCTGGGGTACACGGGAATTTGGAGCAGCAGTTCTTGTGTTTGAGATGTGTGCCGCTTTCGTCGGATGTTTCCGAACTGCAGTCTGTTGAGCTGCAAGGCCTCGGATTGGAGTATTGACCATAAAAAAGTGGACGCAATTCAGATTTGGCTAAAGGTAAGGTACATTTTCCTAGTCGCTGTCTTTATAGCACAGTTCCAAGCATAACAACCTAATGCCCAAACTTGTGTTCTTGAATGTAACTTTGCTTTAGCTAAACAACGTTAGTTAACTAGCTGAATAGCTAGCTAGCATTGCAGACGAGCTCTTAAACGGCAGTCTGTCCAACAAGCCAACGACGGTCGCAAGCCAGAAAGCTGCCTATTTTTGGCCTGCCGTAGTAACATAATTTATCTAGCTAGCAAGAGTAAGTACGATAATTTCACGTTAGGCAAAGTGGGAATGAATCTGAATATATTTAAAGAACCAGCTACGCCAGTTAGTCAGCGTCGTACTTAACGTTACTATCGAGTTCATAGGATCTGCAACCTGCGGATAGGTAGCACCGAGGCAGTTAATTTTGTGATATCAGTTGTTTTGCATGTTATGATGCTGCGTATCTGCCTATTTTGTTCGTTGTAGATGTGGCTATATCTAGATTGCTACCTAGGTTTCCCGGTTTTAAGATGGTTGGCCAGCTTGTCTAACCTTTTTACTGTGCACACCCAACGTTTGAGTGCAAATGAGCGTGTTTGGGAAAAATAACATCCAGACCAGCAGTTTTTGGTTGCACATGTTGGTGGTATAACATTATATAGCAACATTTTTCAAAATTATATTTGATTTTTGCCAAATATTTCCTTGAAATATATTTTATGGCTGCATAAACAGTTCTATCCTCAGTTAATGTGGCTGATAAATTAGGCTAGGTAGGTATGCAGATAACATTTGGCACTGTTTTGAGTTTAAAATGTCGAAGAACGGTGTTCATAGTTGGATATCTGACGGGAAAATGCCAAACACGGATGCAATGGCGATGGCAGTGAAGCAGTGCAGTGAACTGTGTTTGTGAAATCATAATGCTATGGTGCAGTCGCCTGTGCTTTCGATTGCTCCACGAAGCAGAAAATTCATTCTGGGGTCTGGTTGTAGTTTCTCGTTGTTGCAGAAGCATTTTGTTTGTTGACGGTTCACTGGATGGTCCTTTAACGTTCTACGTTAGATGAATAACATAACTGGTTTGCTCTTGAATGGTACAAGAGAACAAACCATCTAAGTTTAACCGCCGTTTCCTTGTGTTGTTGTTGGTACGAGTGACTGTCTTAAATTGATCAACGTTAGTTGAACTATTACATTTGCGTAAAACGCATTATTTGCGAACAGGATGCACCAGTACTCTGGGTGGAGTGGCTTGGGCTCACACCACATATAGGAAGGCCATTGAGAGTAATTGAGGAAATGGATGCAGAAAATCAAAGAGAGCGATGCTATCTAAACCAACCGACCTCCTGTGTGACGGGGTCTTAAATCCGGCACGGGCTATTCGAGCTTTTGAAGGCACTGCGCCCTGCTGAGATCAAAATATCTGCCTGCATCACAGTTGTTGGACGGTTCTTTACCAAATCGGGCATGGATTAACGCATGATGCGCGGAGGCGGGGGAGGCTCACGTGCGGTGGTGTATTGGTGCAGTGTCAACACCGGGGGAACTCTGCAGCGTATCTGTGGCTCTTCCTACACGAGATACTGCTACGTGGAGTAGCACTGATATTCACTGCAGACAAACATATCAAGCAAAACGTGTCGCGGTTTCGTAACGATTGCTGGTCAGTTCCGCTTTGTAAACTCGTAATTTCACGTCTGTTTTTTCGTTCAGTTATTTTGCAACATCTTCCTTCCTGGTTTCGCAGCTATGGGCAAACACATTCATGTGAAGTTGTGAAAACGAGGTTAGGTTTGGAAATATGAGAGAACGTGGTCTCTATGGTAAGTTTTCACACAGTCATTGACAAACAATTGCCAAAGCACCAGCCACTTTCTATAATCATCCTAGTGGTTTAGCTTTTTAACTGTAAACCTCTCTCAGCTGGGACATGTTTTGGCTTTCACTACATGACCCTTAGTCTTCAGTACCTAGACATCTATATTTTATGTCTAGACCAGGGGGAAATGCGAACCTAATGCAGGTTTTGTTTTTGGGAATAGTGGGGTGTTTCTGTGACCTAATCGATGGGGTGATGTTTTTTTTTGGCTGTCGTTGAGCCAGAAGAGGCACTGGCTGTGTTCTGGGACTGAGGCTCCTGCGAGCCTCCATTTGATTAGCTCAGATGGGGTGTCCTTCAGCACCTCGCCCCAGGGCATGTGCCCGAGACAGGAAATGGCGATGTCAGGTCACGGGAGCTCACTGGAGCTGCGTTACTGGAGGCTCATTTCCTGCTGCAGGGCTGCTCTCTAGACTTCCCATCATGTGCCTCGGCTCTGGCCCAGTCGTGGGAGACTGCAGTGGCTCGGGGGGTGGGGGATGGGGGGGAGAAGGTTGGGGGGGTAGGCGGGGGCACAGTAGGACTTTTGTCCCGGGTCAAAATCCCCCCCCCCCCCCCCGGAACGCAGGACCAGGCCATATCGTCTTCATACGCGGCTTTCTCCGCCCTCCTCGGGAGCCCTGTAACAGGACGCCGTGCAGAGAGGGGGAGGGAAACCTAAGCTGGCGTCACAAAACAATGGCGGGCCTTCACGGAGCCGGAATGGCGGCGTCGTCCTCTCGGGGGAATCCAGTCCGTCTCTGGCGGTGACCGCATGGCGGCGGCTAGCCCGGCGCTAACGGGCTCCCTTTGGAGCTTGTCTTCGGCGGCTGGGAAAATCCGCAGGTTCGGGTTGAGGCCAGCTGCAGTCGGCGTGCTTATCTGCGAGCGTTTTTGGCGGGATAGTTCATCTGCGTCCCCCCCCCCCCCCCCCCCCCCCCTTGGTCGGCTGCGCTGACGTCAGTCTGCCGGGTGGCGTAGCAGGCGCTACTTCACTCGCTTTGGGGTTTCTGGTGTTTCCGTGTTCTTATCCAGTAACGTGCCCACGTGTTACTCGCTCTGCCATGTGACCCACGTGTGAAACCGCAGCTTGTCTGCGCTCTGTGTGAGCAGGCCCGAGTCCAGAGGTGTGTGTGCGTGTGTGTTGGGCTGTACGGTGAAGTGCGGGCTTGTGTTGGTTCATTGGGGTTCAGGACTTTACGCTGGTGTTTTTCCCAAAGTTGAAAAATTTAGGAGCACGGTAATTGGTGGACGTGTTCCTAAATAATTTTTCCGGTTAGCACACATCAGTTTTCAGGAGGAAATGCTCCTAAAACGGGAGCGCTGTAGAGCCCTGGTGTTTTTTGGTACAGGTGAGGGGAAGCCAGTGTCTGCCTCTGCCCCCCCTTGGCCCAGCGTTCACCGTGGCAATCGAGCCGCGGACGGATCAATGCCGCCGGTACCTTTGAGTCAAACGCACGCTCTTTAGTATTTCTGCAGCTGCCGACCCCAGCAAAAACAATTGCCCGGTGTGATGACGCGGCAAATGGGGATAGAGAGAGAAAGAAAGAAAGAAGAAAACTTTAATGGGAATGAATCTGACCTCCGTGGTATGAGAGGGTGGCCTTGTGAAAGTAGGTACATTTGTTCTCGTGTAAAATACTGTTTGCAAAAATTTCTCGGTGACTGGTTCTTACTCTGAGCGAAGTAGAGTACTTGTTCTGTCTTCGATAATTCGTCTCCTTGCCTTGTGTGTGACTCATCACAGAGAATCGGCTTCAAATAAAGGGGCCTTACCTTTCTTCAGTGCAAGTGGTCAGATGCACAGATTTGTCTCGTGACCTCCTAACGTCACCAAAGATGTAGCAGTGGGTCACAGCAGTGTCAGGGAAGTTCAGCAGGGAAGTCATGATGTCATGTGCTGCTTTGTAGCCGTTGAAAGGCTAACCGCACTGTTGGGTTTTATTTGAATCACATACTTAAAGAGGTCAGTGTTTTCCAGGCTTAGACCCAACCCCCACGCCCTTTGGTTGCGTGCCACAGTATGTGTATTAGCCTAATTCCGTCTTCGCACTGAGTGTATAAGGCTTGTTCCCTGTCCCCACTGTGATGGTGTGTGTAAGACTAATTCCCTGTCCCCACAGTATGTGCAATGTTATGTTCACATGGATCAGAGTTGTGAACAACAAACCGGATGTCATTTTAGTGGACGAGAGCACAACGGTAAAATTAGGTTAGGACGGCAAAACAAGCGCAATCATCCTTTTTTCTATCCACGTTGGAAGTGGCCTGTATTATAGCAAAATCTCAGAGCAGCGTCACCATAGCAACGTGCATTTTAGTTGCTGTCGTGCCGTCCTGCCTTTTTTCTCTCTGTACTGTCCCCAAAGGTCTGTTCTGCTATCTATCGTCTAACGTGATCCGTGTGAAAGTGGTATACGGCTGATTCTCGGTCCTCACTGTGTGTGTTAAGTCTGATTTCCTTTCCCCACAGTGTGTAAGACAGATTTTCTGTCCTGACCGTTAGTAGGACTGTTTTCGTGTCCCCACAGTGCATGCAAACCTGGCTCCCTGTCCCCTCTATGTGTGTAAGACTGCTTCCCTGTCCTCGCTGTGTGTATAAACCTAGCTCCCTGTCCCCACTATGTGCGTAAGGCTGGTTCCCTGTCCCCACAATGTGCGTAAGGCTGGTTCCCTGTCCTCGCTGTGTGTGTATGGCTGGTTCCCTGTCCTCGCTGTGTGTGTAAGGCTGGTTCCCTGTCCTCGCTGTGTGTGTATGGCTGGTTCCCTGTCCTTGCTGTGTGTGTAAGGCTGGTTCCCTGTCCTCGCTGTGTGTGTAAGGCTGGTTCCCTGTCCTCGCTGTGTGTGTAAGGCTGGTTCCCTGTCCTCGCTGTGTGTGTAAGGCTGGTTCCCTGTCCTCGCTGTGTGTGTAAGGCTGGTTCCCTGTCCTCGCTGTGTGTGTAAGGCTGGTTCCCTGTCCTCGCTGTGTGTGTATGGCTGGTTCCCTGTCCTCGCTGTGTGTGTATGGCTGGTTCCCTGTCCTCGCTGTGTGTGTGTAAGGCTGGTTCCCTGTCCTCGCTGTGTGTGTAAGGCTGGTTCCCTGTCCTCGCTGTGTGTGTATGGCTGGTTCCCTGTCCTCGCTGTGTGTGTATGGCTGGTTCCCTGTCCTCGCTGTGTGTGTATGGCTGGTTCCCTGTCCTCGCTGTGTGTGTATGGCTGGTTCCCTGTCCTCGCTGTGTGTGTAAGGCTGGTTCCCTGTCCTCGCTGTGTGTGTAAGGCTGGTTCCCTGTCCTCGCTGTGTGTGTAAGGCTGGTTCCCTGTCCTCGCTGTGTGTGTAAGGCTGGTTCCCTGTCCTCGCTGTGTGTGTATGGCTGGTTCCCTGTCCTCGCTGTGTGTGTATGGCTGGTTCCCTGTCCTCGCTGTGTGTGTATGGCTGGTTCCCTGTCCTCGCTGTGTGTGTGTATGGCTGGTTCCCTGTCCTCGCTGTGTGTGTAAGGCTGGTTCCCTGTCCTCGCTGTGTGTGTACGGCTGGTTCCCTGTCCTCGCTGTGTGTGTATGGCTGGTTCCCTGTCCTCGCTGTGTGTGTATGGCTGGTTCCCTGTCCTCGCTGTGTGTGTAAGGCTGGTTCCCTGTCCTCGCTGTGTGTGTAAGGCTGGTTCCCTGTCCTCGCTGTGTGTGTAAGGCTGGTTCCCTGTCCTCGCTGTGTGTGTATGGCTGGTTCCCTGTCCTCGCTGTGTGTGTAAGGCTGGTTCCCTGTCCTCGCTGTGTGTGTAAGGCTGGTTCCCTGTCCTCGCTGTGTGTGTATGGCTGGTTCCCTGTCCTCGCTGTGTGTGTATGGCTGGTTCCCTGTCCTCGCTGTGTGTGTATGGCTGGTTCCCTGTCCTCGCTGTGTGGCTGGGTTCCCTGTCCTCGCTGTGTGTGTAAGGCTGGTTCCCTGTCCTCGCTGTGTGTGTAAGGCTGGTTCCCTGTCCTCGCTGTGTGTGTATGGCTGGTTCCCTGTCCTCGCTGTGTGTGTATGGCTGGTTCCCTGTCCTCGCTGTGTGTGTATGGCTGGTTCCCTGTCCTCGTCCTGTTCCCTGTCCTCGCTGTGTGTGTAATGGCTGGTTCCCTGTCCTCGCTGTGTGTGTGTGTGTAGGCTGGTTCCCTGTCCTCGCTGTGTGTGTTAAGGCTGGTTCCCTGTCCTCGCTGTGTGTGTAAGGCTGGTTCCCTGTCCTCGCTGTGTGTGTATGGCTGGTTCCCTGTCCTCGCTGTGTGTGTGTGGCTGGTTCCCTGTCCTCGCTGTGTGTGTATGGCTGGTTCCCTGTCCTCGCTGTGTGTGTAAGGCTGGTTCCCTGTCCTTGCTGTGTGTGTGTATGGCTGGTTCCCTGTCCTCGCTGTGTGTGTATGGCTGGTTCCCTGTCCTCGCTGTGTGTGTATGGCTGGTTCCCTGTCCTCGCTGTGTCGCTGTGTGTGTATGGCTGGTTCCCTGTCCTCGCTGTGTCGCTGTGTGTGTATGGCTGGTTCCCTGTCCTCGCTGTGTGTGTAAGGCTGGTTCCCTGTCCTCGCTGTGTGTGTATGGCTGGTTCCCTGTCCTCGCTGTGTGTGTATGGCTGGTTCCCTGTCCTCGCTGTGTGTGTGTGGCTGGTTCCCTGTCCTCGCTGTGTGTGTATGGCTGGTTCCCTGTCCTCGCTGTGTGTGTATGGCTGGTTCCCTGTCCTCGCTGTGTGTGTAAGGCTGGTTCCCTGTCCTCGCTGTGTGTGATTGGCTGGTTCCCTGTCCTCGCTGTGTGTGTATGGCTGTTTCCCCATCTGCCCGTCTCTCTGTTTTTGTGGGTAATGGGGCTCCTGCTTTTATTTCTCCGTCAGAGAAAAAAAAATCTTTTATGCCCGGGGCCTTGTGCTTCTCACTCTCCACGGACAGCTGAGAGCCATTCAGCCCCCTTTGAAATGTGCCCCTCCCCCTCCCTTTTAAGAACAGAATGGCAGCAACTCCTCCGTGTTATCCTTCCCTGGGCCTAGGGGTCAGGATTTGTGGGGTGGGAGGGGGGCGTGTTAATCACAGTAGGCTCTAGTGTTTCGGCTGCTCTGGGATTCAGATTGTGTTTGTGTCTTGTGCTGCAGTATTTCTGAAAACCTGGCATTATACCTCTTTGCTACGTGGAGGGAAAGGTTCTTGTTTGTAGCATTTGTTTTCCAGCCTGCACGGGCCGTTTAGGTTGATATTTTTTAAGCGGCTGCTTCTTCTGGAGGAACATTTTTTTTGGTGTATAGTTTTTCTGTTGGAAGGAGATCTGGAGCCACGCCCCTGAGCGTTTGTTAGTTTTTCAGCTGAAGGAGGGAAGAGATGATTAATTGAAAAAGCTGTAACGCGCTTACGTGCTCAGCCAAGCACGAGAGAGTAGACCTGTCATTCCTCTCCTGGTTCCTGCAGCGTTGTTTACACACTGGCTCTTTACCATGTGTTCGAGCTGGCTGTGGCGGCAGTCTGAGGCGGGGAGGCGTGCTTGCGTCCACAGCGAGTGCCTGTGTTAGCGTAGCGCGATAGCGTCGCGTAGCGTAGCGCGATAGCGTAGCGCGATAGCGTCACGTAGCGTAGCGTGACACGGCGTGGTGTGCGGTGGCAGAGGTCGTTCAGGCGTGGGGCGGCGTGGGTAGCGTGAGGAGATCTGAGAGAGGGGGGAGCCAATCGTATAAGGCCACGGGATCGAACACGCACATTTCATTAGACGTTTTTAATTGGTCGACTTGAGACCACTTGTCTGTGAATTCAGAACTCAGTCCCCAGAGCCACCGTCCCCACAGCCTTGCCACCCCCCCCCCCCCCCCCCCCCCCCCCGGCCCCTGTTCGCCCGCTTCGCCTCACAGTGCTACGCTAACGGGAGCGCTTCATTCTGCGCCTGGCCTCTGTAAATAAGAGCGGAGCTGTTTGAGCTCAGGCTTGTGCTGCACGGCGCTCGCCGTCCTCGCGCAAAAAGAAACTTCCGGAATCTTTGTTATTGTTCAGATGTGAACCTCCTCATGCGATTACCTGCCTGACGTGTTACTGTTGCAGCAGTTACGTAACATCAGAAGATCTGATCAGAGAAAGCTGGGGGGGGGGGGGTGTGCAAGCCGTATCGACTATGCAGCATTTCACTGTGATCCAGTGTTTCTTTCAGCTTTCAGCCCTTTAATAAAAAGTAAACTGGTCAATGTTTATATACGTTTTGGCGACTAGCTGCACGTGTAGATCTCTATCTCAGGGTCACTTTTCCCTGTCCCCTTTGCTAGCCTGGCTTTGCTAGCGCTCTTTGCTATGCAGAGATTCCCAGTGTTGTTACGTAGGCTGAAATCAGAGCGAAACAGTGCAGCTTTAGCATGCAGGCTGGCTCTACCTCACTGGCCAGTAATTCAGAGCCTGGCTTTGAGTTCCATCTGTCTCAAATGCGTTTGTCTTGGTAATCTAACCAAATGCTCTGAAGGACCAAGCATGCTGTCATTCTCTCTCTCTCTCTCTCTCTCTCTCTCTCTCTCTCTCCCCCCCCCCCCCCCCCACCTTTCGGTCAGTCTTTCTTTTTTTTTCCCCCCTTCGACCCATTCTTGCAGTGGGGGTGGGGGAGGGGGAGTCTCTAACAGCTGTGTTCTATTGATGGGGCAGCTGGAGTCATTGAGCCAGGGGGGTTCCCATTGACTCTGAGCCTCAGGAAGGGTGGGGGGGGGGGGGGTTTGGCTGGGCTGAAAGACACAGTTCACCACCCAATGGAGGTGCACCTCTTCTTCTTGTTTGTGCTCTTTTGCTGCAGCGGGAGAGGTGATGGCACTCACCGTCTCGCGAGCCAATCGGAAGCCTCTGCTGACTACTGCATTACGTTATGGTGGGTTGTGAACTCGGTCACCTCTCTCGTGAGGTGAATGAAGCCTCAGGATTCTGAGACTCCATTGTTGTACTGGCCTGAATTACAGGCAGGCGGTTACACATATTCTGTTACTGGCTCACATGCCTGTTACCCTTCTTCTTTTCATTTTTATTGCAGTTAGTAACTGGTAACTTCAAAACATGCATGTACAGTTAAAATACATTGCATATTTGGTATTGTCTCCCAGAATGTGTGCACATGCTTCCAGTCTTTTCCCTATTTTTTAATTTATGCATTGCATTTTCTCTTCCTAAGACATGCACGCACACACACACACACACACACACACACACACACACACACACACAGGCGCGCACACACACACGTACACATATGCACGCGCACACACACGCGCACACACACACACACACACACACACACACACACACACACACACACACACACACACAAACATGCACACACACACACAGGCACACACGTACACATACGCAGGCACACACACACAAACATGCACACACACACGTACACATACGCATGCACGCACACACAGGCACACACACACACGTACGCACGTGCACACACACACACACACACACACACACACACACACACACACACACACACACACACACACACACACACGCAGTGTCTGGGTGGATACTGTGTACCCTGCTCCCAGCCCATTGGCAGGCATAGTGGAGGCCACACTGTGAGCCTGGATGTGTAACAGGGCCAGAGAACAGGGGACTCCTGCTATTCGGCGCGCTCGATGACAGGCAAGGCGGGATCCAGACAAATTAGGCCAGTGTGCCACAGAACGGGCCGCTTCCAGACCCCGCAAGGACTGACGCGCTGCGATTGGTGCACCCCGCGTCTGCCTGGAGCTGATGGGCGGAGTCACGTTCGATTTCCCAGGTTACCTCAGTGTGGGATAGTCCTCAAGGATCTTTAAGGTTACCCGTAGCCTGGGTGTTGCTGGGTGTTGCCTTAGCCTTGCTGCTGTGCCTTTGGCACGAGACGAACCTGAACTGGATCTCCAAGTGCACAGCTGCGTGTGTGTGGGTGATATCGCATGTGGGCTCGAATACCTGTGGAAGGGTGTCTGTCAGGCGAAAGAATGATGCAACGCTGCTTTAATGTACAGTGATGCAGCTTTAATGTACAGAGATGCAGCTTTAATGTACAGCGATGCAGCTTTAATGTACAGCGATGCAGCTTTAATGCACAGTGATGCAGCTTTAATGTACAGTGATGCAGGTTTAATGTACAGAGATGCAGGTTTAATGTACAGAGATGCAGGTTTAATGCACAGAGATGCAGGTTTAATGCACAGTGATGCAGCTTTAATGTACAGTGATGCAGGTTTAATGCACAGAGATGCAGGTTTAATGCACAGTGATGCGGGTTTAATGTACAGAGATGCAGGTTTAATGCACAGTGATGCAGCTTTAATGTACAGTGATGCAGGTTTAATGTACAGAGATGCAGGTTTAATGCACAGAGATGCAGGTTTAATGCACAGTGATGCAGCTTTAATGCACAGTGATGCAGCTTTAATGTACAGAGATGCAGGTTTAATGTACAGAGATGCAGGTTTAATGCACAGAGATGCAGGTTTAATGCACAGTGATGCGGGTTTAATGTACAGAGATGCAGGTTTAATGTACAGAGATGCAGGTTTAATGCACAGTGATGCAGGTTTAATGCACAGAGATGCAGGTTTAATGTACAGAGATGCAGGTTTAATGCACAGTGATGCGGGTTTAATGTACAGAGATGCAGGTTTAATGCACGCAGGTTTAATGCACAGAGATGCAGGTTTAATAATGCACAGTGATGCGGGTTTAATGTACAGAGATGCAGGTTTAATGTACAGAGATGCAGGTTTAATGCACAGTGATGCAGATTTAATGCACAGAGATGCAGGTTTAATGCACAGAGATGCAGGTTTAATGCACAGTGATGCGGGTTTAATGTACAGAGATGCAGGTTTAATGCACAGAGATGCAGGTTTAATGCACAGTGATGCGGGTTTAATGTACAGAGATGCAGGTTTAATGTACAGAGATGCAGGTTTAATGCACAGTGACGCAGGTTTAATGCACAGCGCTGCAGATGTGTGGCTCTGCAGTGGGGGTACGTGGGTCATGAGGAGAGAGGTTTTGGGAGTCTAGCCTGCGTGATAAATGGAAATTGAACTTTGTTTGGGTTTTACAGGAAGGCTTTAGTGATGTCATTATCTCTACCCTTTTGTCGGCCTGTGCGCTTGCTGTAAAAATAAAGATGACTCACCGCGGTTGGGGAATGTGACTCCTCATGCTGGGACCGAGGCGCGCGGCGGTTAAGAAGAGGCAGATAAACCGATAAACTCCGGTGTCTTTGTGATTCTGGAGGCGATATTTGGAGAGGGTCTCCTGTGCTGCCCCTGAGGGCCCGAGTGCCACCTGGCCTTTGTGTCGGTTCCTTTGTGCGGAGGGAGCGCATTTCTGCTTTTGTTTTGAATCCAAACACTCCCCCCCCCCCCTTAGTTTCCCCTTTAAAAATAAAAGCACAACAGCAGCGAGAGCAGCGACGGCGGAAACCTGTTTGCGGTTCCAGCCAGTCGGCTCGGAGCAGCCGGCTGCCAAACAGGTTCCTGGCCAGTTTGTCTGAGGGCTTTTAACGGCACTCGCGCCGAGTGGAGGGAACAAAGGCACACCCCCCCACCCCACCCCCAATCACTCCCCCCCCGGGCCTGGCCCCGCCCACGAAATTGGATCCGCGGGCCTGTCCGCTGCTCTGGCCACGAGGCGGTAACCGCGGTAACCGGTTTCACCCGCCCGCCGCCGTCGCGTTGACTGCCGTCTGACTCGTCTGAAAACCAAAACAAAACGAGGACAAAAACGAACAGCCGTTGGGTGCTGTGGAGCGCGGCCCTCACACAGCACCCCCTGCTGTTGTGGAGGTCCAGGTGAGGCTGCGCGGTGGTTCGCGGCGTGGAAACGCCGGCCCGGTTCAGCCGGGCGGGATCGAGGCAGATCTCCGCTGCCGCAGCCCGCGTCGCGTTGCCATGACACCACCGCTCCGGTGCTCCTTCCCGGGGAACGCTGTCCGTCGGGCGTGGAAGCTCCGCGCCGGGGCGCAGCTTTTCATGCCAGCGGACCGGCCTCCGCTCGTCAGCGTGAGCACAGGGTCAGGCTGCGCTGCTGCGTCCGCCTGGCGTGGCTTCTCCTGCGCGGGGCGTCCAGTCGCTTCTCCTTCCGCTAAGGCGGTTCAGGCTAACCGCTCTGACGGTAAGCGGCTCTGCTTTAACCTTCGGTTTACCCGTGCCGTAGATCACACGCCGGCCATGAATATTTCAGTCGCAGGGCCGAATCGCCGGGCTATTTAAAGCGCGGGCTGTTGCATTATGAATATTTTAGAGCGTGAATTATTAAACAGTCCGTAACGTCATTATTTTTGGAGCCCCTGAAGAGCTGAGGGGGCAGGGGCAGGGGCAGGGAGGCGGGCTGCGGGTGCACCCCTCCCCAGTTTGGGCCGTACCTCAGGACACTCTGTTTCCTCAGGCACTGGGACAGGATGCTGTCATACAGGAAGTGAGCGGCCAGATTAGCCTGATCAGCAGAGCAGAACATTTGCATGGTTCAGCTGTGGAGGAAATGGGATATACCCGTGCCTGTGTGTTCATACTGTGTGTGTGTGGGCATATATGTGTGCGATTGTCTGACTGTGCATGCGTGTGTGCGTGCGTGAGTTTGCGTGTGTGTGTGTGTCTGCGTGCTCGTGTGTATATGGTGTGTGTGTGTGTGTGTGTGTGTGTGTGTGCGTGAGTCTGCGTGTGTGTGTATATGTGTGTGTGTGGTGTGTGTGTGTGTCTGCGTGCTAGTGTGTGTATGTGTGTGTGTGTGTGTGCGTGCGTCTGCGTGCTGGTGTGTATGTGTGTGTGTGTGTGTGTGTGTCTGCGTGTGTGTGTGTATGTGCTAGTGTGTGTGTGTGTGTGTGTGTGTGTGTGTGTGTGTGTGTGTGTGTCTGCGTGCTGGTGTGTGTGTGTGTGTGTGCATGTGTGTGTGCATGCTGGTGTGTATGTGTGTCTGCGTATGTGACTTGTGTTTGTGATTGTGTGCTTGAGCGGGTGTGAGCAGGCACGCGTGTCTGTGCGCTAGCATGTGGGCGCTAGTTGGCGCGTGCGCTCGTGTGTGTGTACCCACACGCGGCCCTACTCTGGCGGGGGGGGGAGTACCTGCGCCCTCCTGCTGCGGCAGCCTGCTGTGACATCACCGCGCTCAGGTCCCTCAGTAAAACTCCTCATCCGTGCCGCACGCCGCAGACCTGCTGAAGCCTTCTTCCTCTTCCTCCTTCAGCGGCGTCCGTGTTGTAAACAGACGCTGGCGTTTGCTCTGCTGCCTCCCCACGGAAAGAACAGAAATGCAGACGCCGGTTTACTTCTGATGTTTAAAGAAAGACTTTTTCCACCCGGGGCTTGCGGAGGGCGGGGTTTCTGTCCCGAGCGGCGTCTGTGCTCCGAAACCCCGCCAGCGTTTTCACTGTTCCGCGCCGCGGACACGGTGCCCTGCGCCATGGCGACGCGCTGCCGCCCAGCTCCGTTAGCGGTTCCGCCGTGGCGCCCCGGCGCTGGCGTTGATGCGAGCCGCGGGCAGCGGGGGGGGGGGGGGGGGGGGGGGAGGGGGGGGGGGGGGGGGGTGAACGGGGTGGTCGTCTCGGTGATTGCATATGCATAGACCTGCACTCCTGATAAATTGCTTTCCACACTGCAGGGCAGAAAGTTGATTGTCTGCTTCCCATTACCATGCAGTCTTACCTTAACCGCTCTCCCCCCCCATCCCGCACCCCCCCGTCCCCCCTCCCCACCCAATCCAGCGCATGTCAGAGCTGCTTTAGACTGCAGACGGACTGTTGCTCGCTGGGAAAAGTGCTGGGCGATCTTATCGCTTCGGCTGTGAGCGCTACGGAACTGAAC
Source organism: Anguilla japonica (assembly GCA_025169545.1). NCBI lineage: Eukaryota > Metazoa > Chordata > Actinopteri > Anguilliformes > Anguillidae > Anguilla > Anguilla japonica. The sequence continues at coordinate 57,125,903 of CM045887.1, read as the reverse complement.
GCGGGTGCGGTGCGTTCTGGGACGGCAGCGCCTGGCCGTTTACGTGTTCGGGCCTGGTGCTGACCCAGCCCCGGCAGAGCGTACCTGCGCCTGAGGTTCGAGCAGGCAACAGAAGAGTCAGCGTTTCTGTCTGCCGCTGGCGCCAGCGTTTCCGTGCCGACGGCCGTCTGTTTGCCACGACGGCAGCGCTGAGGGCGGAACCAGTCTGCTCCGGGTAATGATGCATGGAGGGGACGGTAGAGGAGGCGCGCACCTGGGCCGGTGTAGAGCGTGGCTGCTCCTTTACCGTCCCGTCAGGAGGGGGGTGGGGGGCTACGGCAGCCTCCCTAAATAAATGATGTGTCCTCTGTGTGGGGGCTGTGACAGGCCTCTCCTCTGCTCCTCCCCCTGCTCCTCCTCCTCCTCCTCCTCCTCAGTCTGCGCTGTTATCAGCCCATCGCTAATTCATGCACGTCCACCTTTCCCAGACAGGTGGGGGCTTTCCTAAATGAGAAATGGCAGGGGCTGGCGGAGGGGGTGTGCGTGGGAGTGGGGGTGGGGTAAAGGGAGGGTGGGGGCGGGCTGGATAGCTGCACCGAGCTGATTGGATGTGGTGCAGGGAGGTCTTCCAGAGGACACGGCACACTGAAACCTGTGCCCCACCACCACTCCTGACTATTCACAGGGCTGCTCTTCTGCAGGGCTCCTCTTCCCTGTTGCAAACGGGCAGGTCTCCAGTCTCCATAGAGCTGCAGCCTTTTGTACTGCATTTAAACTGAAATGGCATTGGACCCACAGGACCCCACGGGCATCTGTCCTGAGAGCTGAGGGCTGCAGGTGAACCGACAGGCCTCCTGTGGCCTTGTCTGTGCCCCTGTACTGAAGGGCCTCCTCTGGCCTTGTCTGTGCTCCAGTACTGACGGGCCTCCTCTCTCCTTGTCTGTGCCCCTGTACTGACAGGCCTGCTCTCTCCTTGTCTGTGCCCCTGTACTGATGGGCCTCCTCTCTCCTTGTCTGTGCCCCTGTACTGACAGGCCTGCTCTCTCCTTGTCTTTGCCCCTGTACTGACGGGCCTCCTCTCTCCTTGTCTGTGCCCCTGTACTGACGGGCCTCCTCTCTCCTTGTCTGTGCCCCTGTACTGACGGGCCTCCTCTCTCCTTGTCTGTGCCCCTGTACTGACGGGCCTCCTCTCTCCTTGTCTGTGCCCCTGTACTGACAGGCCTGCTCTCTCCTTGTCTGTGCCCCTGTACTGATGGGCCTCCTCTCTCCTTGTCTGTGCCCCTGTACTGACGGGCCTCCCCTGGCCTTGTCTGTGCCCCTGTACTGGTCTCCTGGTTTGCGTCCCGTTGCGTGGTACTCACCGTGCATTTCTGCATTTCTGCTGCAGCCAGGGGTGGGCGGAGCCATGTCTGGGCGGGGGTGGGCGGAGCCATGTCTGGGCCGCTGATGCGTGTGACTGTAAGGGGGGGGGGGGGCGGGGTTTGTGGTAATGATGGACAGTGTGTCGCTCCTGCCTCCTCGCCATCCGCCCTGGCTGTTTACACCGGAGGCCTGGCGCGCTGGTTGCCGTGGAAACGGGTAGAGGATAGTAAACAGGGCTCGGGTGAGTAGCTGTAAATATGCAGAGTGGAGGTGGTGAGAGGGAATGGGGGTTTTATTCTTTTTTTTCCAGCACAGAGTGAAGCGGTGCAGCGAAGGTAATGAAAGGCATGAGGAAGCAGGCAGGGGTTGCGTGTGTGTGTAAGCGTGTGCGTGTGTGTTTGTGTGTGCGTGTGTGTTTACATGTGTGGGCAGGCGTGTGTGTGCGCGCTTGTGTGTGTGTATGTTTGTGTTTGTGTGTGTGTGCGTGTGTATTTGTGCGTGCGTGCTTGTGTGTGTATGTGTTTACATGTGTGGGCAGGCGTGTGTGTGTGTGTGTGCTTGTGTGTGTGTATGTTTGTGCGTGCATGTGTGGCCAGGTGTGTGTGTGTGTGCTTGTGTGTGTTTGTGTGTGTGTGTGGGAGCAGGGGTGTGTGTGTGTGTGTGTGTGTGTGTGGGAGCAGGGGTGTGTGTGTGTGTAGTGTGTGTGTGCGTGGGAGCAGGGGTGTGTGTGTGTGTGGGAGCAGGGGTGTGTGTGTGCATGTGTGTGTGTGTGGGAGCAGGGGTGTGTGTGTGTGTTTGTGTGTGTGTGTGGGAGCAGGGGTGTGTGTGTGTGTTTGTGTGTGTGTGTGGGAGCAGGGGTTTGTGTGTGTGCATGTGTGTGTGTGGGAGCAGGGGTGTGTGTGTGTGTGGGAGCAGGGGTGTGTGTGTGGGCTTCCATTCGAGCACATCTGGAAAACATCCGCGGGGCGGAGCAGAGGAGACACGCCTGATGCAGGTGCCCCTCCCTCCCCTGTCGTGTGGACACGCCCCTCCCCTCCTACCTGCCTCCCCCTCCTCTTTGATCTGTCAGCACCATCAGCGCTGTCCAGCCCTGTTATTAACTTGTTTTTTCCATTCCGAGCAGGATTATTGCTGCTTTTATTCTGCGTTGTGTACGCTGGGTCCTGCCTCTGTGTGAATGGAAAGTGTACCTCCGCCGTTCCTCAGTGTGGGTTTAACACAATGCCGCTTTATCACGGAGGGAACAGAGGCGTCCGTGTGCCCGGGGAGGCCAGCGCACCCGCCGAACGCGGAAGGAGGCCTGCGTGGCGTTTGCCACCCTGCCGGTCGGGTTTGGGGACGTAAAAGCCAGGGTGAACTGATCGGGGGGGAGGGGGGGTCGGGGGGGGTCATTTCTTCAGGCATCTCCCGAACGCCCTGATGCTCCCCCAGGGTGGCGTCGAGCTGAAACGCAGCCGTGGCGGTCGTGTGTGTGAGCTCCAGAGCCGATACGGCTTTTTGAGCGTTAATTTGCTGGCGGGCGGTGCCTTGCCCCCGCGCCCTCGTTCCTTCCCTGCGATAAAACCGCGGTAACGACCCCTCGTAATCGCCATGGCGAAGCGCTGCCTCCGTTTTATTGTCCGTTCGGAAAGAAATTAATGTTTCTTCTGTTTTTTTTTTTTTTTTTTTTGTTTGCTACGGCCATGTTTAACTCCGGGTAAATTTTCTTGCTGGGAGAGTACTTTTTTGTTTGAGCGCCGGCGTGAGGAGTGAGTGTTAAATGTCATGGCGAAGCCCGCGATGGCTTTATAATGAGCCGCCGTTCAGCCGCCCAATTGCCTGCGCCGTGGAAGCGTGTGAATGGGCAGTAAATATCGCCATGGCGACGGAGATTGTGCTCTTGGGTGTAGTAGAGGTGGAGAGCCGGTGGGGTTAATTGATCTCCAGCCCCTTCTCCCTCCTCCTCCTCCCTCTGTAATTGGGTATTGTAATGAGGCCAGTCTGAAAGGCCGCTCCCCTGGTCTGCCAAAGGCCGTGAAATGTCTGACAGTCCATCCATTATGAAACATGGGGGGGGGGGGGGGGGGGGTAGACTGGGAAAAGCACATCCTGTGACCCACCATGCACCTCTGCTCCAGGGGGCGGGTATATGGATGAGCAGCCTGGCCAGAAGCCCCAATTTCCCAGAGGGTGTGTGTGTGAGCATGCCGGTATGGGATTGTGCAGGTGTGTGGGTATGGGATTGTGCAGGTGTGTGGGTATGGGATTGTGCAGGTGTGTGGGTATGGGATTGTGCAGGTGTGTGGGTATGGGACTGTGCAGGTGTGTGGGTATGGGACTGTGCAGGTGTGCGGGTATGGGACTGTGCAGGTGTGCGGGTATGGGACTGTGCAGGTGTGCGGGTATGGGACTGTGCAGGTGTGTGGGTATGGGACTGTGCAGGTGTGTGGGTATGGGATTGTGCAGGTGTGTGGGTATGGGACTGTGCAGGTGTGTGGGTATGGGATTGTGCAGGTGTGCGGGTATGGGATTGTGCAGATGTGCGGGTATGGGACTGTGCAGGTGTGCGGGTATGGGACTGTGCAGGTGTGCGGGTATGGGACTGTGCAGGTGTGCGGGTATGGGACTGTGCAGGTGTGCGGGTATGGGACTGTGCAGGTGTGCAGGTATGGGACTGTGCAGGTGTGTGGGTATGGGACTGTGCAGGTGTGCGGGTATGGGACTGTGCAGGTGTGCGGGTATGGGACTGTGCAGGTGTGCGGGAGTGTGTGTGGATGTGTGGGAGTGCAGGTATGGCATTGTGTGTTTTCCATCATAGGGGTCTGTTGAGCAGCAGAGCTGTCCTGTCTGCTGGGTCTCACAGGGTCTGTATGGCTGGGATGGAGAATGCTGTGTGCCGTCCTGCTGTGTTTAAGCCTGCAACCCCAGTGTGACCTGCCCTTCGCCCTGTTCACTCATCACCCCCAGAGCCTGGCCCTGTGGTGCCTTACTCGCAGCCGTGATGTCACTTCCTCCCGCGCAGGGCATGGGTTTCTGTGTGGGGCGGGGTTAGGGTTAGGGCGAGGCGGGGCGGGCGGGGGGGTTGATGAGTCGCTCCTCCAGCTCTCTGATCTCCTGCGCATTTGCTCGTGACCTTGAGGAGGTGGGGGGGGGGGGTATGGAGCGGGCTCCTCTGCCGGAGGAGAGATCGCGTTCTCCGCCTCGATCCGCCCTGGCACTGCTCCACAGAGCAGGAGTTCCAGGCCCCGTGCTCCTCTCCTCTCTCCTCTCCTCTCCCAGAGCAGCGCCCCTGTCCGCCCCCGTCTTGCCTTTAAAACAATAGCAGGCTCCTCCGCTGGCCCTCCTCCAGAAACGCCCCGTCCGTTTCCAGGAATAAGGCGCTGAGCACGCTCCGGCGCTGGACGGCCCCGTGCTTTCAGCATCCTGGAATGCGGCTTTCGCAGCACGGAGAAGGGGGTTACCTTGACAACGGGCGAGTGTTGGGTGTTTGGAGAGCGCGCGAGCCGAGCGCGGCGGTGCTGTGTAAACTGGACCGGGTCCTGCCGCACGCGCGTGCTCTGGTACACAGGACAGGTTCTGCCGCACACGCGTGTTCTGGTAAGCGGGAAGGTGCTTTCTGGCTCCGCACGCTGGTGTGGTCCGCCTCTGAGGCTGTGCTGCTGCTGCAGAGGTGAAGAGGCGTGGCAGCGTCCCTGCACAGCACTGCCTGATCAATAATGCACACGAGCAGCCCTCTGTATCTCTCTCCCCCTCTCTCTCTCTCTTCTCCTCTCTCCCCCTCTCTCTCTCTCCCCCTCCCTCCCCCTCTCTCTCTCTCTCTTCTCCTCTCTCCCCCTCTCTTCCCCTCTCTCTCTCTCTCTCCCCCTCTCCTCCCTCCCTCCCTCCCTCCCCCCTCTCCCCTCTCTCTCTCTCTCTCTCCTCCCTCTCCCCCTCTCTCTCTCTCCTCTCCCCCCTCCCTGCCTCTGTCTTTCTCTCCTTTCTTCCCCTCTCTTTCTCTCCCCCTCTCTCTCCCTCTCTCTCTTTCTCTCTTTTCAGTTTTCCTCAGTAAGACATTACAGTAATATTACTTGCTGCCGGTACTTTCCACTTGAAATCCAGTCAGCCCGGTTCTGCTTCCTGTCATGTTACGCTGCTGTTGTCCTTTTCCTTATGAAGGCAGTCGGGTCCGTTTGTGTGGTTCTGTGGAAAGGACGCGCGCGGGGACATGACAGAGACAGCGCGCGGGACATGACAGGGACAGCGCGCGAGCAGGGTAAGTCAGCCCGGGCAGCGGGGACGCCGGGGCGCGGACGTGCCCTTTGCTGTGCGCGGGACGCGTGTCGGGGGGCGCAGGCTGCAGCGCTGTGTGTGAGTGTCGCCGTGGCGCTCGGCTGGGCCGTGTCCTGGGCGGGGTGTAAAGGTTGGGGCGCGCGTGCTGGTGGCAAAACGCTCTGACTGATGTGTTCTCAGATACGCGTGCCTGGGGTGAGCAGCTCCCTGATTATTACTGTCAGGGACGAGTGTGTGTGTGTCTAGGTGTGTAAATGTGTGTCTGTATATGTGTGAGTGTGTTTGTGTGTGTCTGCATGTGCATCTGTGGGTGTGTCCATGTTTGTGTCTGCGTGTGTCTGTGCGCGTGTGTGTGTGTGTGAGAGAGGGGGGGGGGGAGAGAGAGAGAGAGAGTGAGAGATAAAGGGA
>CM045887.1:57082406-57114906 GCA_025169545.1 Anguilla japonica | reverse complement strand
CACACACACACACACACACACACGCACACACACACACACACACACACACACACACGCCCCGCCCCGCCCCACAGAAGGATCTGTTTCCTGGCACAGGGAGGGGATTTGTGAGATTAGGGCTGCACTTCCTCCCCCATTAAAAGCCGGTGCTTGCCGCTCTGGATTAGCCCGAGCCGACGGTCTCCCGACGAGGGGGCAGCGGGGGGCCGGCGGAGGCGCGCTGGGCCCCTGCGCCCCAGTCTGAGCCGCACCCCGCCCCGCATTAGCGTGCATTAGCGCGCTTCCTGAGTCTGCGGCGTCCCGCCCCCCTGGAGAGCAGCGCCGTCTCGGAAAAACACTTCGTCTAGCGGGGGTTCTTTGTCGTTTTGCGTGGGTTGTGTATCGTTTTGCGTGGTTGTGTATCGTTTTGAATGAGTTGTGTGTCGTTTTGAGTGAGTTGTGTGTTTGTGTACCTACTCTTGTCGTGACCCTTGACCTGTGATGTACAGTGTGATGCTGTCCATTTGCAAACTATCATTCTGAACTGAGCTAGTTAGTTACTTGCGAAATATGAACTGCCATCATATAGACGCTTTCAACGGTAACAACATAAACAAACGTTACTGCGCATGTGCGTTGTTCTGGTCCTAACTTAACTTCCGGCAGACTTCCGCAAACAATCAATAACAACAGAGTCCCTTTTGACTATTTCTGATAACAAGCGAAATAAATAACAAGTAAATTATGTTAGCTATCTAGTTAAAACTATGTCAGGCCAGTATTATTTGGGGTTACCAGTCGAAGAAAAGAACCGTTACTTGGTCAAACTCAAATACGATAACGTTACACTACTAGAAAAACAAGCGACTGAAACAGATAACTGTTGACAGTATTGCACCTTGTGGAGCGTCATACATTCCTTGCATAATCCATAACTATTCTGGTTACATGCACATTCTTGTGTAAAAAGTGCACTCTTTCTATTACATTGCTTAAAAACGATGATTACATGAGACACAAAATGGGGCTAGTGCTGGGCAGCATGTGTAGCCAATGCAATTACTATATGGTATTTATTTGTATAGCATGCATTGATGGAAAAACATCGTGGCTCTAATAGTTTGGGTCATCTTGCTAGGTTACCACAACAAAAAATGATCAGGCGATGTGACATTGTCAAGTCATTGGAAACGGGTATCATAACGTTAGTTCAAAACGTAGCTATAGCGTATCAACTACTAGCATTGATCTGACGTTTCTGTGTATAATTTATACAATGTTAGCTATGTTTAGCTAGCTAGCTAGCTACAATCAATTTAGTTAGCTAATTGTTCATAACTATTGAAGGCTTGTTACTGGTTAGCTAGCTATTAGCTATCGCTTATCATGAGTTTGTTACCTGAAACAAAGTCAGTACTACAGTGAGAGCACCTATTCGACCACCTTCGTTCGACGGACAGGAAAACGTGAACTGATTTGCAACTATATATGAAATAGGTGAAATATCGGTAACAACCTGTACCTAGTTAAGTAGGAAAAAATGTCCTTGTTATCTTCCCGTGGTTATTTTTTCAGCACTTTCACATTTTTTTTTTCTGTGCCGGCAAATAAGTCAGAGGTGGTCCAGCGGTTTTGGTTGCTAAGGGGACTTGTATCCACAACCCTATATAAATGAATGGAACTTAACATAAACTTGCTAGCATACTGTATGCTGTAAACTGTAAGTGTCCTGTCTTGCGTATTTGAGGTTAATATGAGAAAGGGCGGTCGCTATCAGCACGTCTAGGAATCCGTACATATTCACTGTTGTAACTCAAGTCGCAGGACGCAAAATAGCCGTTGGGAAAGCAGTTTGAAAGTATGAAGCAACGTCTGCGCCATTGACTTTAATGGGTCACAATGACAATTACGAGCGTGTTGCTAGTCTTAAAGTTGATATAGTAAATAAGGCTGTATTAGTATGACTAAATGTGTATGTATGAAGTTGGTTTATTTATTTATACAGTTTATTATGTGTATTTGTACAGGACTTACATTTTAATGGGTAACGATGTCCAGTTATTTCTCAAAAATACGAAGTAACAATGGGCAAGCACCAGCTATAATAATCGCAGAGATTCAAGCAATTCGTTTCACAATTCCCTAGTGGGGTTACAAAGTTAAATAATGTATTTTTACACATTTTCGAAATGGCATTTGTTCCAAGTTGCACCCCACAGCACAACAACCTGAGCCCAACGTCAGTCTGCTCATCAGTTTAACTTTCACTCCGTTTGTAATCAGTGCCATATTAGCTAGTAAATACAAACCCAATAATAAACAAACACAGACCGGAAGTTAACTTAGGGCCAAGCGCATAACCTTGGCAACGCGCGTGCGTCCGATGAAAGCGTGTATAGCTAGTGACTCGTATGGTCTTCCCCTGTTAAAGAGACTTGTGTTGGGTCCTCTGAACAGTTAAAAAAAAAAAAAGGTCTGCAGGAGACATTTGTGCTTCAGAATTTAGGTTGGCTGCATGACAGGCGTTCTCATTCAACAGTTGTGGTGTGGGATAAGGTTTTTGGGGGGGGGGGCCTCCTAGCCAAAGGCCTTTGAAAATCTCTCCAACTGCCTCCGTCCAATCTCGATAAGCCCCCATCCGCGGCGGCCTGGCCGGTCTTCCGGGGGGGAGGGGAGGGGACGGGGTCGGGTTTCGGTGGAATTTTAGCTGTGGAAATGAGAGGAAGCTTTGAAGGAAGCTGGGGGGTGGGGTGCGCTGGGTTGAGGGGGGGGGCGCTGGGTTGGGGGGGGCTGCGCTGGGTTGGGGGGGGGCGGGCGCTGGGTTGGGGACGCTTTGCTCGGCGGTGAAGCGGACGCCGCGCGGTTGGCTTCTCCGGCCTCGCGCCGGGGCGGTGGAAAGAATCACGCGGTAAGTGGAGCCCGCGCGGGGTAAGGAGACTCCTCCGCCCGTATCGGGTGAGGAACGCGAAACTCCCCCAGCAGCTCGCTAACCCTGTCTCCCTTTTCTCCTTCTTCCCTCCTCAGGAGTTTTCGGAGTTGGCCGCCACCCCCTTGTCGGATTTAAAGCCCGCCTCTCCGAAGACAGCCATGGAATCGGTAAATATCTCTGTTTGCTTGCTGACGTTTCTGAGCTGCGTGACAGGCGTGGGTCTGCCTTCTTTTTGTCGTTGCTACGGACGCGTGTCGTTTTGGGCAAGATGGGCTGTGTCATGGCACCTGGGGGGAGGGGCGCTGCTGTTTCCCTCTGAGGCCCCTCCCCCTCCCCTCAGACGCAGGCCTCTGATTGGTGGAGTGTGTTTTGGCGGCGTGGAGGTGCCGCGGTAGTGTCTCTGCTGTAAATAAGAAGCTTATGGCCCTTTGTGTGTGAGGGACGATTAGGCCTGATTATGTAGCGTTATGAGTGTCTCTGGGCTGGTTATTAGCTGTGTGTGTGTGTGAGTGTGTGTGTGTGTGTGTGTGTGTGAGAGAGAGATCAGGGATGTGGTGTTAAATGCTGCAGGGTTGCCCTGTGTGCGTGTGTTCTGTGGCAGTGTCTGTGTGTGTGTTACCCTGTGTGAGTGTGTGTGTGTGTGTGCGTGTGTTCTGTCAGGCAGTGGGAGAGAGATCAGTGTGGAGTTGGTGTTAAATCCTGCAGGGTTGCCCTGTGTGCGTGTGTTCTGTCAGGCAGTGGGAGAGAGGTCTGTGTGGAGTTACCCTGTGTTACCCTGCCCTGTCTGTTCACAGTGGACAGTGCATTAGAATATTCAGTTTGATTTTGAATTGCAAAGGACCTCCCGTGTCCGTCCGTCTGTCCTGGCTGCCCTTTGAGGCTTGGCCTGCACCTGTGCTGCTGGCTGACTGTGTGTGTGTGTGTGTGTGCGCGTGTGTCTGTATCCTCTCTGTGTACGTGCGTGCATGTGTGTGTGTGTGTGTGTGTGTCTGTCTCGGTATCCTGTGTGTGTGTCTGTATCCTGTGCGTGTGTGTGTGTGTGTGTGTGTGTCTGTATCCTGTGCGTGTGTGTGTGTGTGTGTGTGTTTGTCAGCAGATTTGGAAAGTGGGTCAGCGCAGGCTTCCTGGAAGTGCTGCGGCTAACGGACTGAGCTGTCCCGCTCGCTGCTCGCTGCTCGCTGCTCGCTGCTCGGCCGCAGAGCAGAGCCGGATTAGCCCCGCACCCCGTGTGTCCGTCAGGCGCAGGCCACGCCCCCTCCATCTCGGGGCATTGTTCAGCCTCTGCCCCAGCAGGCAGGAGCCGTGCGCTGGGAGCGCTGCGTGGTGTTTACATCTGAACAGAGACCGTATCTGCAGCCTGCCAGGGGCAGCCAGGGAGACGAGAGGACACAGCTCATTACCCTTCCACCAGGGCTCTCTCTCTCTCTCTCTCTCTCCCCTCCCTCGCTTTCTCTCTCTGTGTCTCTCTCCCTCTGCCCGTCTCTCTCACTCTCTTTCGCTCTCTGTCTCCCTCCCTCCATCTCTCGCTCTCTATGTCTCTCTCTCTCCTCTGTCTCTCTCTTTCTCTCTCCCATCTCTCCCGTTTCTCTCTCTCTGTCTCTCTCTCTCTCTCTCTCTCCCTTTCTCTCTCCTCTCTCTCTCTCTCTCTCTCTGTCCTCTCTCTCTCTCTCTCTCTTCCTCCCCCCGCGTGGTCTGTGTCCCTCTCTCCTCTCTTCCCTGCGTGTTGTCAGGGGGCGTGTCTGTTGTAATGTTTAGTTTGATATTCGGCTGGACCCCGGCTCTAATGCTCTCATTAGAACGCTCGCTCAGTTTGCGCCCTCCCAACCTCGCTGAGTGCCGAGCGGCGTTGTTTCCCTCGCCTTAGCGACGTCTTGCGCTGCCGTGTGGGGATGCCATTGATAACACTCTGGGTAATTACGCCATCTGAACCGGTAGCAGGTGGAAGAAGCCGGCCGCGTGTGCTAGCCTAGCGCGCTAATTAGCAGGGCGCTCTTCTAGCCTTGAGAAACGCGTCCTCGTGTTGGTGTGTCTAATCGATCGGTGCCATCCTGGTCACAGGCAGCGCTGCCCCTCTGCTTACCTCACGGTCGTCATGGTTCCTGGGCCCTGATTGGCCGCTGCGGGGCCGGGGGGGCGGTGTTTCGGCTCCCCTCGTTACGGCGCTTTTCTCTCCTGCCCGGCAGCCATGTTACATAACTCTGTGTGCCTCTGTGTTCCCTGCTCCTGTCTGCTCACAGGCGCACGCGCTAGTGCTGCAGAGTGTGTGTGTGTGTGTGTGTGTGTGTGGTGTGCGTGTGTGTGTGTGTGTGTGTGTGTGTGTGTGTGTGTGTGTGTGTGTGTGTGTGTGTGTGTGTGTGTGTGAGTGTGTGTGTGTGTGTGTGTGTGTGTGTGTGTGCGCGTGCGTGCGTGTGTGTGTATTTGTGTGTGTGTGTGTGTATGTGTGTGTGTGTGTGTGTGTGTGTGTGTGTGTGTGTGTGTGTGTGCGTGCGTATGTGCGCGCGTGTGTGTGTGTGCGCGCGTGCGTGCGTGCGTGCGTGTGAGTGAGTGAGAATGTGTGTGCGTGTATTTGTGTGTGTGAGAGAGAGTGTGTGTGTGTATATTTGTGTGTGTGTGTGCACTTGTATGCCAAGCTCTGTGGAAGTGGTCAGGCTTGCACTACTACCTCCACGAAAAGGAAAGAGACTGCAAGAGAAGGGGCGGAATTTCTGCTGAAATTCTGTCGAATCAACGTTGTTGTCAACAGTTTTTTTTTTGCTGAATAAAAGTGCATAAATAAACAGACCTTCCTGTTTCCGCCCAGCAGGTCTGGTGATGCGTGTGAGCGCTCTAAAGTATGCCTGGTAGTCTCCATGGCAGAGATCTGGTTGCAGGTGGCGGTTGGGGTTTGGCTGTTGCCATGTGAACGGGTCAGTGTTGATGAGATCAGTCTCTGCTGTGGTCCTTCCTGTTCCAGGCCTGTGGAGCTCACCTCGGCATTGGAGGGTGAAATAATCTCTGGCTGCTGATTGGCTGTGATTCAGCAGTCACTAGAGGGGGGCGGGGGGGGGGAAGCAGGACAGGGCCCGGGGCCCCTGTCTGCACGGCTCCCTGTATAAACAGCTCAGGCGCTGGTTTGGGCCTTCGCTGGTCGCTAGTTTGTTTATCCTCCTTTCATCGTCCTAGGCCGGCAGTGTAGTATAATGGGTAAGGAACTGGGCTTGCAGGTTCGATTCCCGGTTAGGACACGTTGTACCCTTGAGCAGTTGCATTGCTTCAGTGTGTATCCAGCTGTATAAACGGATGCAGTGTAAATGCTGTGTGAAAGCATAAGAGCTTCTGCTAAATGCCTGTAATGCAATGAGTCTCTGAGTGATGCGGGTGCATTTTGTCCCAGTGACTGTCTGTCTTCAGAGAGTTCCTCTCGAGCTGAAGGGGGGGGGGGCTGAAGGGGACTCTGTCGCGTGTCATTTGGGCGCTGTGATGGAGGTGGCGGCAGCGTGGCTCCGCCCCCCTCTCCGCCCCACACAGGCGGCTCCGGGCCCGCTCGGCGGTCCAGCTGGGCTGCAGCGGGGTGGAACATGGCGGGACGGCGCTGGCCGAGGTCTCGTGCTGATGTAGAGTGAGCTCTTACGGGAGGGGGGAAGGCTCCCTGGCCCGCAGACACTAAGCCCGGGCAGGACGTCCTGCTGTGGAGAGCCCCAGCTCAAACACGGGGGCAAAAACAGGGTTTGTGACTCTAGAGGGGTTATGAGTTACGCCCTGACAGCTGCCTCTCTGCTTCCCAAAGTCTTATGTCCCCTCTCACTCACACTGGTAATGGAGAGAACTGGGGTAGCTGAGGAGTTTGTGGTGACACACACACACACACACACACTCACACTCTCTCTCACACACACAGAGGTCCAGCGCTCAGGTAGGACCCGCTGCTTCCAGGAACAGCTGGGCGCCATGGAGACCGCAGTCCCCCCCTCCAGGCCCCAGCCCCTCCCTCTCCCGCCCCCTCCCGCCCCCGCCCCTCTGAGCGCGCTCATTGGGAGGGTCTGGGCAGTCAAGGCTGTCCGCGCGGCTCGGCTGCCTTTGAAGCGTTTCCCGGTGCCTGCTGGGAGCTCGGCCAGCGCGCGCGGGCGGGCTGGGGGGGCGCGGGGGGGGGGGGGGCGGAGGAAGACGTGGGCGTCGCGCTCAATAGGGCCGTAACGAGGAAGAGCAGAGCGCTCGGGCCGCGTGATTCACGCTCTCTCTCCCGGGCGACGGATCCCTCCTCTCGCTGCTCCACAGTAGCCTGGTGTCCTGCTCTTATTAAAGGAGACACGGCTCAGCTCTCACACAGAACGCACTGCAGACTGGCCGGGCTCCACAGGCCGTCCATTTTAGCAGCCATGCTCCACAAATTTGATGTGCTAACTGGAAAAGTAACGTAGGAGCACTTTGACTGATTGGGCTGCATTGATGTGCTCCTGTTTTGTCAGGGTAGGAGCGCATGTGCTCCTTGGTGAAAATGTTAGCGTGGAGCCCTGAGGGATATGACGGATCATCGCGTTCTCGGGCAGCCTGGGGGGGGCAGGCATGGCGGTTAACGCCCCTGGTCGCTGCCCGGTCTCTCTGGGGGGGGGGGGGGGGGGGGGGGGGGGGGGGGGGTCTGTCCGAGCGCTCGGGCGTTGGCGGGTGGAGGAGGGCGGAGCTGACTCTGATCCTCCAGCCGTGAGGACTTGGCGTTCGGCCCTGAAGAGCGTGTGTGTTTACCCTGAGGCTCTGTGCGCGGCTCGGGCTGACGGGCTGGTCCAGACCGCTGGGCCTGGCGTCTGGGCTCTGTGCTCTGGGCTCTGTGCTCTGTGCTCTGTGCTCTGTGCTCTGGGCTCTGGGCTCTGTGTTCTGGGCTCTGTGCTCTGTGCTCTGTGCTCTGTGCTCTGTGTTCCGGGCTCTGTGTTCTGTGTGAAGGGGAGGCTCCTGTGCCGAAACCACCGGCGCCCCAGCGGAGCAGAACGTGCCCTCCTCCACTGCCCCGTCCAGCTTCAGGATGAGCCGGGGTCACAACCCGAAAACAAACGCAGTGGAACAGACAAGCGTTTTTCCTTTATTTCAGCTCGGAGGGCTCCTCCCGCTGCCCCTGCGCCGGTGGCGGAAAGCTGGCGCGGGTGATGAAAGAGCCGGGGGGAGCCGTGGCGGCTGGCGGCTGTTTTGGTGACGCGGCGCTGTTTTCATCTCTGACCGGAGAGATCCGCACGGAGCTGTTTTTCTGCCGATGACGGTCGGGGAAAGGAACATCACGTGCCTGTTCTCTGAGCTCTCATACACACACACGCGCACACACACACACCACACACACGCACACACACACACTCACACACACACACACGCATGCACAGTCTGCGCCACAGCTGTTTATGGTAGTGTTTGCTTCGGAGGAGGCTGCTGTTTGACAATAGTGATGAAGGAGGCTCTCGGGAGGGATAAATTGGCGGGTTGCCTCTTCGCCGCTCTCCTCTAATTCCGCGGCGTCTCCGGGGCGATGGGTCCCCTTCCGGGTCGGTCTCCGGGGGCCTTGGCCGCGTCGCGGTTCCTGCCCCTGCCCCCCCCCCCGCGTGTTTTGATGTTGGTGTTGCATGTTGCAGTGCGTCAGAGAGGGCAGGGGTGGGGTTGTGTGTGTGGGGGGGGGGGAGGGGCGAGGGGGGCGACTGTCAAACGCAGCAGTCGTCTGACCCCGCCCCCTCTCCCCCTCCCCCCTGCAATCCCCTGAGTGACGCGCTTGTTTTTCCCTCGGCTGCTGCTAGCTCTTTCTCTCTCTCTCTCTCTCTCTTACTCTCTCTGTATCTCTCTCTCTCTCTCTCTCTCTCTCTTACTCTCTCTGTACTCTCTCTCTCTCTCTCTCTCTCTTACTCCTACTCTCTCTCTCTCTCTCTCTCTTTCTTACTCTCTCTATCTCTCTCTCTTACTCTTACTCTCTCTCTATCTCTCTCTCTCTCTCTCTCTCTCTTACTCCTACTCTCTCTCTCTCTCTCTCTCTCTCTCTCTCTCTATCTCTCTCTCTCTCTCTCTCCTACTCTCTCTCTCTCTCTCTCTCTCTTACTCTTACACACTCTCTCTCTCTCTCTCTCTCTCTCTCTCTCTCTCTCTCTCTCTCTCTCTCTCCTTACTCTACACTCCTCTCTCTCTCTCTCTCTCTCTCCTCGCTCTCTCTCTCTCTCTCTCTCTCTCTCTCTCTCTCTCTCTCTCGTCTCTTACTCTTACCACCTCTCTCTCTCTCCTCTCTCTCTCTCTAACTCTCCTCTACTCCCTTCTCTCCTCGTCTCTCTCTCTCCCTCTCTCTCTTACTCCTACTCTCTCTCTCTCTCTCTCTCTCTTACTCTTACACACTCTCTCTCTCTCCCTCTCTCTCTTACTCTTACTATCTCTGTATCTCTCACGCTCTCTCCTACTCTCTCTCTCTCTCTCTCTCTCTCTCTCTCTCTCTCTCTCTTCCCTCTCCCCCCCCCCTCTCTCTCTGTTTGGATGGTAATGACCCTGCTGTTTTTGCTCTGACCGCAGATTCAGAAGTTCCATTGTTGCGTGGGAGTGCAGCACATGGCCTGAAAAACGCTTCTTCCCGGGGTGTCCCGCCCCGGTCCTGCCCCGGCCCTCTAATCCCCCCCCCCCCCCCGCGGGGGCCCTCGCTCCTCGCAGGCCGCTGTATCTGCCGCTGAGAGCATGAATGGCAGCGCCGGGCCGCGCCCGTCCGCTTATCTGAGCATAACTGCGGCAGTATCGCCGTAATGGCCGTCATTAGCGCCGGCCCGCGATGGCGGTAATGGGACCAAACCCCCCCTCCCCCCCGCGCGCCTCAGCACGTGGGGTGGGTGTTTCGCAGGATTCGTAACCCCTTCCCCCCCCCCCCTCTCGGTGCAGTGAAAGGCAGGGCGTGCCGTGAACAAAGCCTGTCTGTTAGCCCCCCCCTCCCGGGCAGCCCTGCTTCACCAGGCCTCCCGGAGGTTGTGCGGGGGGGGGCGGGGTCGACGTCGGGGGCGGGCCCTAGCGCCCCTGACAGCGTGGTACCATGCTGGGTCTCAGGCAGACCCCTTAACAGTGAAGTCTCAGACCCCTTAACAGTGAAGTCTCAGACCCCTTAACAGTGTAGTCTCGGACCCCTGACCTGTGTAGTCTCAGACCCCTGACTCGGCCGGGCGCCTGAACCCTGAAGTCGTCTCTGCCCTGCACATGTCAGCAGCTGCTAGTTCACACCGTCCTGCAAGCCCTGCACCTCACCATCCCATAATACCAGCCTCTGGTGTGGTTTCCTCCGCCTGTGTGTGCGTCTCAATTAACCCCCCCCCCCCCCCCCCAGCAGTGAAGGTAAGGGGGGGACAGGGCTCTTTTGTGTGCTGTGGTTTATGGCAGAAGCCCGCTGTTTACGTCCAGCTGCTGTGGTGTGAGACGGAAAGTTGCTTTTATCGAAAAGGAGGAAGCCTCTCAGCGGGGCTGATGTCACTGTGTGGGTTTGTGCAGCGAAAAACCGCTGCCCCCCCCCCCCCCCCCCCCCCCCCGTTATTTATAGTGCAGCGCATACACACGGTCACATGGCCTTCTGTCAACAGCACCAGCTGTCTGGTGGGGGGGGGGGGGGTCAGTTTTGAGCATAATCCTGCTCACTTGGGTCAAAACATAATTTACTTTCGCACTTTATCCTGATACCCATATGGACCTGTGTTTGAATGGTTTTGTTATTGTGGAGCTAGAGAGCTGTGTGTGTGTGTTTGTGTGCGCGCATGCGTTTGTGCATATGTGTGGGGGTGTGTGTGTGTGTGTGGTGTGTGTGTGTGTGCGCGAGTGCGTGTGTGTGTGTTTGAGTGTGTGTGTGTGTGTGTGTGTGTGTGTGAGTGTGTGTGTGTGTGTGTGTGTGTGTGGTTGTGTGTGTGTGTGTGTGTGTGTGTGTGTGGTTGTGTGTGTTTTTGAGTGCGTATCAGCATAGCTGTGCCTGTGCAGGGTGTATCCGTTGAAACACAGCCTCTCCCTCTCACAGGCTCAAAGGGTGAGTTAACTGGGCCGGGCTGCTCCGGATCCAGGTGTTCCTGCATTACTGGCTTCAGAGAGACAGGAGGCGCTTCATGTGGGCCCCCCCCGCCCCCCCCGTCCCCCCCCCGCCCCCCCCCCCCCCTCCCGCCCCCGAGTCCTGCCTTTGATTCGCTACAGCTGGCCTGCTGGAATTGTCTCCCGGTCACCCTCAACTTGTGTACAGGGGAGAATTCATGCTTGGAATTGTAATTGCCCTCGTGTGCATGGAAGTGCCCCCCCCCCCCCTGCCCCCCCCCCCCCCCCCCGTTCCCCCTGCATTTGAAGCTGAGGTGCAGAGATGGCTGCTTTAATGGCTTTGTGGTGGCATTACCTGATTCTGGAGCGCTGGAGTGCCAGCGCTGTGTCTGGAGATATTTTCCTCTCTTTAAGCACTCTCAGGGACCGCAGCGCTCTTCTTCTGTGAAATCCTTTCATCCCCCCGTCCCTCCCTCTGCGTTCAGCCGGACGGGGAGGGGGACGAGGGGGGGGGGGGCGCGGGGCGGTGGGGGGGCAGCAGCCCCAGGCCGACGGGGCTCTGGCGCCTCGGGACCCCGTATCGATCGGCGCCCCCGGCTGTCCGTTGCGTTTAGCTCGTTAGCGGGCTAGCCGCTCCGCGTAAGCGGGATGGCGATCGTCTCTGGCGCATGCCCGTCTGGGACTGACCTTCTGAGCCGGGCGCTGTGGGATGTGCTACCGTGTGCAGTGTTTTGATTGGTCAGTGTTTGTGCTTACGTTACCCCTGGTTTGAGCATGGTGGTCAGCGGACAGTGTGATATTTTGATTGGTTTGACCATGGTGGTCAGCGGACAGTGTGGTGTTTTGATTGGTCAGTGTTTGTGCTTACACTATCCCTAGTTTGAGCGTGGTGTTTGCCGGACATGTGGTGGTTAGGCCTGGAGCAGCAGTGCTAGCTGTTCAGACAGAGTGGTCAGAGCCGCCTTGAGCTCCTCCAGGGTTCTGCTGCTTTAGACACACCCCCACACAGACCCCCTCCCCCTCCCCCCATCCTCTAATAGTCTTGGCTCCCAGCCAGCCTGGTCAGATGCCTTGTTTCCGTGTAAGAACAGTCTGGACCCGTGTCTAACACAAGCTAATGTCATTGCACCAGAGTCAAAACAGACGTTGCCTGGGAGTTTCAGTACTTTCCAATAAAAAACAGTCCAGTGCGATTCCAGTGGGAATCCTGCCTCAGCTGCCCCCTCCCTCACCCCCCGTGTATGATTTTGGACCTCTGGGCCTAATGTTATTTAGCATCTTTCCCAAAAAAAAAAATAGACAAAAAAAAAATGAAATCTGAAAATGTCGGCTTTCCTCTGAGGGCGGTCCCCTGCTCCACCCGCTCCACCCGCTCGGCTGCAGCACTTAAAATAGAAGACCTGTGGCAGGAATCGATGCGCGCTCTGAGGAATCGATGGAAGGAGGTGGCGATACGGGCCGCTGCTGCTGCCGCGTCGGGGGGGGTGGGGGGGGCGGGAACTTGGGGAATTTTCCGGGGCGGTTCCCCCGTCTCACGTGGACTTCGCCTCTCGACATTCGCGATAACGCGAGGTCTGTTTGCTGGAGAGCTCGAGAGGGCTGGGCTGGGCTGGGTTCCTGGGCTGGGCTGGGCTGGGTTGGGCTCCTGGGCTGGGCTAGGATCTGGGTTTCCTGGCTGGGCAGGGCTGGGTTGGGCTCCTGGGCTGGGCTCCTATGCTGGGCTGGGCTCCTGGGCTGGGCTGCTGGGCTGGGTTGGGCTCCTGGGCTGGGCTCCTGTGCTGGGCTGGGCTGGGCTGGGCTGGGCTCCTGGGCTCCTGGGCTCATGGGCTCCTAAGCTGGGCTGGGCTGGGCTGGGCTGGCTCCTGGCTGGGCTCCTGGGCTGGGCTGGGCTGGGCTGGGCTCCTGGGCTGGGCTCCTGTGCTGTGCTGGGCTGGGCTCCTGGGCTCCTGGGCTCCTAAGCTGGGCTGGGCTGGGCTGGGCTCCTGGGCTGGGCTGGGCTGGGCTGGGCTCCTGGGCTGGGCTGGGCTGGGCTGGGCTGGGCTCCTGGGCTTGGCTGGGCTGGGCTCCTGGGCTTGGCTGGGCTGGGCTCCTGGGCTGGGCTGGGCTGGGCTGGCCTGGGCTCCTGGGCTCCTGGGCTGGGCTGGGCTGGGCTCCTGGGCTCCTGGGCTGGGCTCCTGGGCTCCTGGGCTGGGCTGGGCTGGGCTGGGCTGGGCTCCATAAAGGCCATCGTTGCGTTTTCAGACTGCTGAGTCAGCAGTAACGGGCGACGGCCCCACATTGTGACTGATTCGGGACAATGGCTTTAGCTGGGCCCCTCGGCCCCGTGCTCCGAAGCGCAAAGCCCTGCGGCCCCGGGGGCCTGGCGGGGCAGGGGAGAGGTGCAGATTAGGCTGGTGTCAGGAAGACGCCCCCGCTCCTCCGGGGTTAGGGGATGAAAGGGGCTTTTTGTGCATGTCCACATCTACATGCAGGTCCCATCCTGTCCCAACAGCAGAGTGGACCTCCTCTGTTCTCTGTGCCGGACTGGCCCCTGTCTCCGCCCCTTTCCTCTCTCTCTTTTTCTCTCTCTCGCTTTCTCACACACACACACACACTCAGTCGCTCACTCACTCAATCACTCATTCACTCGCATTGGTTCTCTGGTCCAGCATGTGGTCCCAGGCCCTGCACCTCTCTGCAGCAGCCCGAGTGGATCCGCTGTTGTCTGTCTCACGCAGAACGCAGAGCAGCTCGGTACACTCTGTACACATAAACACACGCCATCGGCTTTTCGAGTGCTTCATCCTGGAGCTGGACACGCAGCTGAGAACACAGCGCTCTGAACCAGAGCTGGCCTGCAGAGGGAGTGGGGGGGTTATGGCGGGCTCGGCCGTTTGATGGGAAGCTCTGCGGAGTCAGGACTTTCACTCTGACTTTGTGAGGAGTGCGGCGTGCTCTACTGCTGCCAATCTGCGAAATGCGTTCGCCGGCGCTGGGGGGGGCGCGGCTGGAGCCTCTCCAGGAGCGGAGCGGGGCACGGTGCCGCCTCGCCTGGCACTCCCGTGCCCTCCGAGGCGTTCCGGGGGTGGGGGGGGGGGGGGGGGGGGGGGGTGGAGCTTCAGCCACGGGGGCAAAGTCCCTCGACAGACCTTCCCGAAATTGTACGCGCCCGCGTCCCGTGTGTACACAAGCGCGGGAGAAGCGAGCGCGCTCATTGTCCACCGCGGGCGGCGGTTGGTTAAAGTTTAGGGCCTGGCCGTTTCGGTCACGCGCTCAGCTCCCGGGCCGCCGCTGCCGCCGCGCACTTGAGTGCATCGTGTAACCCGAATTTCGTCAGAGGATCGCCGGCTGCACAAATGGGTGATGTTTTAAAAAAGCAGATGTGAGAAGAAAGTGCCAGACGTGAAAGCATCTCCTCGGGAAAATGTATTTGTTTTTTTTGGTGAACCAGGGTGATGTTGTAAGCCCGGCTTGCATATTAAACGGGGGCTGTGTTCAGGCCTCTGTGTTCAGGCCTCTGCGTTAAGCTGGTCAGGCCACAGCGAGCCGAGCCGCCAGCGTTTGTTGGTTTTTGTTGGTGAGTCAGCAGAACGCGGCGTGAACTTTAGCCCCCCTGCCCTTGTGCCCTGGCTGAGCAGTGTGTGTGTGACACACCTACTGTAACACGCTGGAGGTGCAGTGTGTGTGTGAGACACACCTACCGTACCGCCTGGAGGTGCAGTGTGTGTGTGTGACACACCTACCGTACCGCCTGGAGGTGCAGTGTGTGTGTGAGGCAGACCTGTCCTACAGTGCTGGAGGTGTGTGTGTGTGTGTGTGTGTGCGTGCGTGTGTGTGTGTGACACACCTACCCTACGGCAGTGTGATTCGGAGACGGAGGCCTTTAGCTGTACTGACGGGGCGTCCGGGTGGAGGCCTTCCTCACAGTGAGACCCTGGAGTGCGACTCGAACCGGTGGAGCAGGTCGTCTGTTCGGAACCCGAAATAGTGCCGTGGTCACCGTGTGTGTGTGTGTGTGTGTGTGTGTGTGTGTGTGTGCTACTGCGGCTTTCTGTCATTACCCACCGTCTCACCCACTGAACTGCGGTTGGGTCTGCACCTCCAGAGGAGCTGTGGGGGGAGACTTGCCACAATGCCTCTCTGCTCCCTCAGAGTTCAGAGTGAGGCTGGACTCAGACACGGAGAGCCCTTTTGGTTCCTGTTGAACCCGCACGCTGGGGGGGGGGGGGGGGGGGTTCAGGGGCTCAGCCCTGTACTGCGGCATTAGGAGTGTAATCTCTCGGCTGTCAGTCAGCCTGTCGCTCGGCGACGGCTCGAAGGTCCGCGGAGTCGGGGCGGCTCCCGCCGTCTTAATCTCCTCCGGCAGAGGCTCGGGATCCCAGGCCGCGCCGGAGAACGGGCGAGGTGCCGGATTTGGACGGCCCGGCCGCCGGCGAGCCCCGTTGGCGGCGCGGCAGAGACGCGAGGCCTGCGCGCCGCTTCGCCGTGACGCCCTCGAGAACGCAGCCAATGAGACGGGGCCGCAGGGGCTCGCTGACCCGCAGCTCCGGCCGCCCCCGCTGACGAGGTCTAATGGCCTCTCCCTGCTCGCTGCTCTCTCTCTCTCTCTCTCTCTCTCTCTCTCTCTCTCTCTCCCTCCCTCTCTCCTCTCTCCTCTCTCTCTCTCTCTCTCTCTCTCTGTCTCTCTCTCTCTCTCTCTCTCTCTCTCTCTCTCAGTCTCTCTCTCTCTCTCTCTCTCTCTCTCTCTCTCTCTCTCTCTCAGTCTCTCTCTCTCTCTCCCTCCCTCCCTCTCTCTCTCTCTCTCTCTCTCTCTCTCTCTCTCTCTCTGGTTAGGAGCGTTATCCCCCTCGGGCTGTAAAAACTCTCCGTGTTTGCCCAGCGGGCTGCATCAGGCGCCAGGTTCGAGTGCGTCACCGGCGCGCAGATACGGGATCCGTTGGGGAGATAAGCTGGCCCGCGGCGGGACGGCGGGGGGAGGGGGGAGGGGGGCGGGGGGGGCTGTCTGAGGGCTGCTCTGCGCCTGTACGTGAGCCAGAGGGAACTGGAGACGAGCAGGCGAGGCAAAGCCGATCTGCGCCCCGGGACCCCGGAGGGTATCGCCGCGCTAAAACATCCCGGGTAACCGAGCCCCTTCTCCTCAGACCCCCCCCCAGCCTCCTCCCAATCAGCGAGACGCCCCCCCCCCCGCCCCCACCCCCGCCCTGCTTCCTGAGGTGTGTCCGAGCCGTCCTTGCTCTGCCCTTGTCCCAGGGAAGCGTGGAATGCGCTCGACGCAGTCGGTGTGTGCTGTTGGCGCCGTTAGCGTTAGCGCTAGCTTGCGTTTCATCCCAGGATTTCGAGCGAGCGCTCTTCAGGCCTTTGAAAGCGCTGGTCCCTGATTGGCCGGGACTGGCCGTGCGTCAGCGCCGGTTCCTGCTCTCACGCTGCTCCAGGTTTCCTCGCCCAGTTCTCGGTCAGCTCCGTGTTTACGGACGTTTGCAGAAGGCTGGGGATGAGTGTAGAATGAAGGGGATGACTGACTCCTGGCTGACTGGAGTGGCCTTTTAGTCATCTAGCCTGTGTCTCATCTCTGCTCTGGTACATTAGCACTGCATCGACTGAACTCTCCGTCATTGTCCCTCTGTGCGGGCTCCTCAGCGGCAGTTTCCCGGTCCGCAGAAGGAAATGAATGGTTTCTAATGGGGCTTTTTGGGCGGGGACGTTCAGCGCGTCGCTGCGAAGGGCGCTGGTCCTCCGGGGGCCGTATTTGGCGTGCCGAGCTTTCCTCTCCCCGCTTCCTGTTCGGCGTTCGGCGTAGTCGTGGCCTTCGGCCGCTGTGAGATGATCACAGATCAGGTGTTGGTCGTAAACGTCCGGGGGCGTCAGCGGCTTCTCTGGTGTCTGGTGCCGACTGGCTTGCAGACCCAGAGAAAGCAGGGCCGAACCTCCGCACCGTCTGCGTGGATGCTGGGGGCTGCAGCTCTCTCCACCTGTGTGGCTCTTCTTCTCTACCTGTCAGTCCATCTTGCTCTCCAGTCCCTAGTCTTTCCATTTGTATTGCCCTTGGTATGGGCTGGGTTGAGTCTACAGTTCCTTATGAAGTTACCCAATCGCATGTTTCACCTCAGGGGCTCCATGAAGACTTTCATACCATGGCTACGGTGTTTTGTGACGGCCCCTTTGATTGGCTGTCGTGTGAATGCCCTTTGTTTACCACGTGGCCATTTGCGCAGCTGTGCAGGGTAATTGTGCTCATTTATCCACATTACAGTCGTTGGCTGGACACAGCTTGCGTGTGAACCCGCCAGAAGATGAGTTCTGTACGGGCTGCTCTGGAGCAGTCTGGGTTCCGACACACGCACGACTTTTCTTTGATTTTCTTGCTGGTCGTGTGTCCGGTTTGTAAACCACGGCCTCTGCGGTAATGAAGGAGCGGGTGATTACATTAAAGGCGATTAAACGCAACGTTGCTCTATTAAACTAACGGAGTAAAATTGCACGAGCAGTATTGCGGTGTCTGCTCACATTTCACGAGGCGCTCAGAGATTCTGTTTGTTTGTTCCGGCTTTTTGCAGTGACAGCTCGCGGTCGAGAGTTTGCAGTTAATTTTTTACCTTGTGCAGGCATGCTGGGAGTCCCTTGGGTTGAGCCGCTATTTCATCATGCTAACGTGCCTCCACACCGGCAGACGGTTATCGCTGGTTGTAAAAGTTAGCCGGTGTTGCCTTTCCACCGTGTGCCATCTGCCCGCTCAGCGAGGGTGGGGGCTCGCTGAGCTCATGTCATGCAGACCAGCTGAAGTGCTCACCCCATATGTGGGAGAGCCAAGTGATCCTGGTGCGGACGCACTGTATGACTGGGGAGCAGTAGTAGAAAGTGAACTTCAGTCGTGGAGAACTGCGTATGATTATTCTTTCTTTATGGCAGTCAGTTGAGAGTTGAAGCCTGTTCCTAGTGAAGATAGTCCTAAGAGAGGCACTCAGCAGGGACACACAGAGCGTATAACACTACTGGATACAGGTGAGGAAAGCTCTGCGCTTCTGCTGTCTTAGGGTTGAAGGCCAGGCTTGGCTTCCATCAGCGATCTGTCCTCAGTCCCTAACCTTCACTAATATTTCTACAAAGGCTGCCGATGAGAAAGCTCGTCTCTTTCACTGACCGTGTTTTCAGTGTTAAGCATGCCAAGCTCCATATCTGTACAGCAGGCGGAACATGGCTGAAATGACTGTGTGGGGCTCCCTGAGCTTCTCTGATTGGTGGAGGGGGTATATTGGGGTAGCAGGAGCCAGGCCCAGTGTGTTATAGCCCTGTTATAGAGGAAGTGCTATCAGGGAGGTGGTCAGGATGCATTTGCGTTTGATTGGAGCAAAGACACGAGGAGCGCGATGCAGCTCGAGTTGAAGCGGAAAGGCCGGTTGGAGAATTTGCCGTGTTGATGCTTCCTGAGCTGGGTGTAGTGGAGGCTTTGTGGTGTTTTTCTTTCTCACCCAGTCGTCTCCGTCCCCTGTGAAAACAACACAATCGATGCTTCGCCCTCCCGGAGCGCTCTCCCTCACCCTGGGAACACACACAACCGGAGAGCCGGAGAAGGGCCGTGCAACTGCAGCTCGGTGGCTGTAGACTATGAGGGGGGAAACCGGACTTGGTTTGTGAAAAAGATTCAAATCCCCGAGCCTTTTAATCTCCCTAATTAAGGCAAATTTATACACGGGCCCCCTGCTGGTCTTTGACGCCTGACTGCGATGTGTCCACATAGCGCTGGCGTGCCTTCCTCTGAAGTGACAGCGGCCCCGTTAGCGTCGCTAAACGGTGGCGGCGCGGCGGCCGCTAGCTGTCTGCGGGAAGGGGGCCCGGGGGCCGGTGACGGACGCTGAGCTGATCTGACGGTGTGCGGACGGACGCGGGGTCAGCGGCAGACGACGCGGGCGCTGTCCCCCGGCTCGACGCGCCGGGGCCCGATGGTTATCGCGTAGCGTAGCATAGCGTAGCATAGCGTCGGCAGGGCTCGGGCTGCATTGTGTTCGCGCGCGGAGAGTGCAGCGCTGCTTCTGGGCTGGTAAGAATGAGGAGGGCTGCTGCTTCGTTTGAGCCTGTTGGGAGAGGGACACGTAGCTGCACCATCACATATAATTGGATGTGATCTTAGCACACCTTGCAGAATCGGTCTGTGTCACCAGGGGCGGCCAGCCCTGGTCCTGGGGGGCCGCAGGGTCTGCTGGTCTGTGTTTTCACCTTAAATACAGCAACCACTTAGACCAGAGAAACCATGTGAGGTGAGTTAACTGTGTGATCAACTGCTTTAATTCATCAATTAGGCTCGGAGTGCGGAGTCACTATGAAAACCAGCAGACCCTGCAGCTCTCCAGGACCTGGGTTGGCCACCCCTGGTCTATGTTCTATTAGTTAACTTTTCTGTATTTCACACACTATTGTTTTGAGCAACATAACAAATATTAGATTTTTACATTCAATCCATTTTTGCAGCTGGATCATTTTTATTGAAGTACAGTGCTAGCAAGGCTTTAAATACCTTACTCAAGGGTATACAGACAGCGCCCTAGCTGGGAATTGAACCTACAACCTTTGAGTTGCAAGCCCATTATGCTACACTGCAGCTATGTGTGTGGTGTTTGTGTAAGGCGAGCGAGAGCAGCGAGATCCTGATGGGTTTAAAATGGAAAATCGTTAGCACTGTAGCCTGTTTGTGCTCTCTCTCTCTCCCTGGTGTGGTCTGCCTGCGTTTCTCTGTGTGAAAATGCAGATCTCTCTGCATTGTTCCGCAGGCACTGTCTACGGCAACCAGTCCTATCAGCTCCTGTTTTCGCGCCCCCCCCCCGCCCCCCCCGTACACACACACGCGCTCAAATCCCCCGAGGGGGTTAACGCATCTGCGTTGCCATGGCGACGGCGTAGCGGGAAGGCGAGCGGCGGCCCGCGCTCTCTGGCTCGGTACGTGACGAGGAGCGCGATGAGCAGCCTCCCGCGCTCACCTGCCCGCGGAGGCGGCTGCGGCGACGGCGGCTCGTCCGCTCCTCCCTCCCAGCCCTCCAGCCCTCCTCGCCGAACAGCCCGAGCGCTCGCTATCCTTCCCCGGGAGCTGCCGGGGGCGCTGCGTGTGCGTTTGGGGTTCGATTCCGAGCAGGTGAACAGCGATCGTTCTGGAAGCGGTTAAAAGCTAACGCTAACGGTTTACTCCGGTTAGCGAAACCGCGGGAAGCCGCGTGGTGGCTTGCGCAGGATGGACACGTCGTCCTGTGTGCGTCTGTCCCCCTCCCCTCTGTTTCAGGCTCCCTTTCACCTCTGGCCTTCGTTTGTGAATTGACCAGTATCCGGCGGTGCTGCCGCTCCCCATCTGCAGTGCACAAGCAGAGGAGGCTGTACGTGCCATCTGAGCGCTGCAGCTGAGCACTGCGCTCAGCGCCATGGCAACGCAGGCGTGCGCGCGTGCGTGCGCATACGTGCCTGCGCGGAGCGAGGCCTCGGGGCTGCGACGGCAGGAGGGAGGCGAGGGAATGAATGGCTCACTGTCGTCTTTTTTTTTTACGGGAGCCGGAATTTCCGAGTGGGCGTCGGCCCCCCCTGAGCCAATGCCGGCGCTGGCCACGCCCCTTCCCGGCCTCTGAATCGGAGCTGCAGCCCGCGATCAAAGCCTGAATGCGGAGAGCTGGGGGCAGGACCGGACGGAGCCAAAAGGGGAAGTTTTATGGCACGTTGCGGCAGCCAATCACAGCCGAGCGCGGGGCCCGCTCAGACACGCCCTCCTGCGGTGCTGCTTCTCCACACGTGATCCCTGCTCTGGCTATTTAAAACCTGCAAGCACTCACACACACACACTCACACACCCACACACACACACACACACACACACACACACACACACACTCACACACACACACTCACACTCTCTCACAGACTCACACTCACACACACACGCACACGCACACACACACACACACACTCACACACACACACTCACACACACACACACACACTCACGCGCTCACACACTCACACTCTCTCACTCTCTCACAGACCTCACACGAGCGCACACACACACACACTCACACACACACACACTCACACACACCCACACACACACACACACTCACACACACACACACACTCACACACACACACACACTCACGCGCTCACACACTCATAAAACCCTGCGCAGAGACCAGCGCAGTGTGCAGCCACTGCAGGAAGGGGCGGGGTGCTCTTCCCTGTAAATCGCTGGAACATGCCAGCACCATCAGCAGAAAAATACTACTGACCTAGAAGCAGCTCCGCACGCCGCAGCCGCCGTGCGACGGGCGTTGCTCGGCAGCTGGGTCTGCGGCGATGTTCCGGAGAGGGGGAGAGGGGCAGAGGGGCAGAGGGGCAGAGGGGCAGAGGGGCAGAGGGGCAGAGGGGCAGAGGGGCAGAGGGGCAGAGGGGCAGAGGGGGAGAGGGGGAGAGGGGGAGAGGGGGAGAGGGACAGCCACGTTAAGCTAGGGGCTCATGGAGCCGAGCAAAAGCAAGCCTCCAGTTTCTCCAACATGGGGTCACGGGTTCGGATCCAGCTTTGAGCTTTGATCGAATAGGAAGCGTACACTGCGGGAGAGAAATAACCAGGCTGTCTAACTCGCTCCTCTCTGTCTCTGTGGTCTCCCCGTGTTCCTATCTCTCTCCCTGCGTTCATGGCTCTGTGTTCTAGAAGCCCTGACGGGTGCAGCCAATCAGCTGCAAGGCCATGCAGATCCATTTGATCATATGATGTGTTTTTGTCGATCGCATGGAAGTTGTACGGCTGTGCTGCTGATTGGTTGTCATGTCAACACCCAATAGATGTGAGTGATTTTCCCACAGAAGTGCAATACTTATTGTTTACCACCCATCCCTACACCGAAATGACACCTTCATAATATCTCTCTCTCTCTCTCTCTCTCTCTCTCTCTCAGATTTGTCTGTCACAAAGAGAGCAGTGGCTGTTGTTGCTTGTTGCAACAGAATTTAAATTGAGAGATTAAGACTGTGTGCTGGTTTCAGTTTGAAGAAGAAGAATTTCTGCATTTTTAAAAGTGTTCTGTTAGAAGAATCATGACATTTGAGGCAATGAGAGTGAGAGGGAGGGCGAGAGAGAGAGGGAGAGCATGGGAGTGAGAGGGCGAGGGAGAGCGAGAGAGAGAGGGAGAGCATGGGAGTGAGAGGGCGAGGGAGGGCGAGAGAGAGAGGGAGAGCATGGGAGTGAGAGGGCGAGGGAGGGCGAGAGAGAGAGGAGGGAGAGCATGGGAGTGAGAGAGCGAGGGAGAGCATGGGAGTGAGAGAGAGAGAGGGAGGGCGAGAGAGAGAGGGAGAGCATGGGAGTGAGAGGGCGAGGGAGGGCGAGAGAGAGAGGGAGAGCATGGGAGTGAGAGAGCGAGGGAGAGCATGGGAGTGAGATGGCGAGGGAGGGCGAGAGAGAGAGGGAGAGCATGGGAGTGAGAGAGCGAGGGAGGGCGAGAGAGAGAGGAGGAGAGAGCATGGGAGTGAGAGAGCGAGGGAGAGCATGGGAGTGAGATGGCGAGGGAGGGCGAGAGAGAGAGGGAGAGCATGGGAGTGAGAGAGCGAGGGAGGGCGAGAGAGAGGGAGAGCATGGGAGTGAGAGAGCGAGACTGAGACAGAGACGGAGAGAGAGAGAGAGAGAGAGAGAGGCAGCGTGGGTACTTCTCTAAATATAACGCAGCTTTAGAGGAGTGATGTCATTGACCGGCTCTGAGATTTGATTCTGCGGAGCTGGTCTCCCCTCCCGGGTCACGTAGACGGAGAAAGTAGCTCGGAGCTGCGTGTGAGATCAGGGCATCTCCATGCCCACCTGCCCATGAACCGGGCAGAACGGCGGCGTAGGCAAGTGGTGGATGAGAACGCAGTCCTCTGAGGGTTTTAACTGGCATGTTTGGGGCACCACTGGGCACTCCAGCGAGACTGACAGGCAGAGGGCGTTGGCACGGTTACCCGTGGCCCAAAATAAAGCGTTCTGTATTTTAATTTGCTGTCGTTTGGAAGAGTCGAGACGCACGTGTCCTTTTTTTTTTTGTCTTAACGTTTTTTATGTTGTTTACCTTGAGTCTTTGCTTAGTCTGTGCATCCAAGGACAGAACGCCCCTGTCCTTGTGCGAGTGCAGAAATGTAAGCATGTCACAAAGCTTCAGTATATCAAAACAGGGAGATTTTTCCAGGCCTGTGTGAATACGTTCAAGTAGAAAGGTGTCTGCTGCCAAAGCCTTATCTCCACTGTCCTGGACAGGAAACAGATGGGGGAGGGGGTGGGGGTGGGGGTCGGGGAGCGGGGCGCTTGTTTTTCTGCTCAATCACATCTTTCCTGGCCTGGAGCAGCATCTGCGTACTGTCACGAGAAAAACGGAAAAGCGTCTCTCTCTCTCTCTCTCTCTCTCTCTCTGCGGTGCTCTCTCTCTCCCTTTCCCTCTCCCTCTTTCATTCTCCCTCTCTCATGCTCTTTCACACTCTTTCTGCTTCTCATTTCTCCTGCTCTCTCACTCTGTTTTGCTCTCTATCTCTCTCATTATTGCTCTCTCATGCTCTCACTCTCTCTTTTGCTCTCTCTCCTTCTCTCTCTCTCTCTTTCTCAGCACAGGCTCCATTTTGAGGCTGTTGGTCTGCGGTGCATCAGGCCTGCTGGGCTCCTCCCCTCTCCAGCTCTGTGGGGTGAGGGGGGAGGGGCCGAGGCCTCGGACAGGGGTGCGGGGCGTCTCCCTGTCTGCGTCCAGCCCCAGGGTGGGGGCAGGGTCAGGGTCACGGGGATAACGCAGTGAGGCCGTATGCGCAGTGAGGCCGTATGCGCAGTGAGGCCGTATGCGCAGTGAGACCGTATGCGCAGTGAGGCCGTATGCGCAGTGAGGCCGTATGCGCAGTGAGGCCGTATGCGCAGTGAGACCGTATGCGCAGTGAGACCATATGCGCAATGAGACCGTATGCGCAGTGAGACCGTATGCGCAGTGAGGCCGTATGCGCAGTGAGACCGTATGCGCAGTGAGGCCGTATGCGCAGTGAGGCGTTTCCCCTGCAGGCCGCTGATGGTCAGCGGGAGTGAGGGGTCCGTCTGGCCAGCGTGTTCTCGGCGAGGGGTGAAGGAAAGAGGGCCTTGAGGGGTCTGAGGGGTCTGAGGGGTATGCGAGTCTGTGCAAAGTAAACTGGAGTGGGGAGGAGCGGGGAGGAGAGCCGGTCTGTGGGAGTAATGGTAGTGGAGAGCTCTTCTGTTCAGGCAGGTGTTGGCTCTGCGTTCCCCCCCAGCAGACCTGCAGATTCAGTCTGAAAGAAGCAGGGGAAGCTCCACCCACTCCATGGTCAAGGCCTGGAAGGCTTCAGTTTCTCTGTTTCGCAACCCCTGTCCTTGCAATCAAGGAGACCTTGAAGGAAGGGAACAGAGGCGCTGACTTGACCCTTCAGGCTTTGTGTGTTATCATTGGCTGTGATGGTCTAGGAGGTGTGTGTGTGTGTGTGTGTGTGTGTGTGTGTGAGGACAATGTGACAGGCGTGTGACCTATGTCTGTAATAACACGTTTTATTTGAAGAGCACTTTTCAGACTCTGGGTTCAAAGTGCTGTGCAATAACACAATAAATCACAATAAAACGATACAGTTAAAAAATGAAGGCAGAGAATAATAAAAGTACTGTGTGTGCGTGTGTGTGTGTGTCTGTCTGCGTGTGTGTGTGTGCGTGTGCGCATGTGTGTGTGTGTGTGGATGTGTAATCATTATCTAAGTCACTTAGAAGTGTCCAGCTTGGCCTTACTCTCCACACACCCACATCCTGCTCCCCTACACCCCCGTTACACCCCCCGTCCTGCTCCCCTGCACCCGCGTCCCGCACCAGCGGCTGCTGTGGGGAGTTGGATAGCTGCCAGGACGTTTCCTGATTGTAAATGGCTGGTGCCTGGTTTGTGTGTGAGTGCCGAAGGCGGTGGCTGTGGCGAACGTTGGGCCGTCCGTGGCTGATCTGTCCTCTGCGTGAGTTTACTTTCCTTTTCTTTTCGGCATGTTTAGCAGGGGTACGGCCTCGCCGAAGCGCACCTACTGTCCCCCGCCTCGCGTGTGTGTTTTCAGTGTGAAGTAGGCTCACGTGTTTTAACCGCAGGACCAGAAGAACGGCGTGAAAAACACAAATAAAACATTCATTAGAAAACGCTTGTGATTTTTCTCTCTGTGCTGTCGCGTAATAAATTGCCCCGCGATAATCGCAAAGCCATGAAGCGGCGGTGTTTTCTCTGTGGTGTTTTCTCGGTGGTGTTTTCTCGGCGGTGTTTTCCCGGTGGTGTTTTCTCGGCGGTGTTTTCTCTGTGGTGTTTTCTCGGCGGTGTTTTCCCGGTGGTGTTTTCTCGTGGTGTTTTCTCTGTGGTATTCGAGTCTGTGGTACTCAAGTCTGTCCTGTACAGCCGCACGCGTAGCAGCGCTCGGTTTGTTTCGCCAGTCACTGATGGCGGGGTGCCCCCCCCCCCCTTCTTCCTCCAGCCGTGCCTTGCTCCCCCACCCTTTCCCGCCCTTTGGTAAATATGGGGCCCGCTAGCCGCTAACGCAGACGGCCCGCCTCCTTTTTTACGATCGCCGTAGGAACGGGATTCGGTGGGGGGGGGGGGGGGGGGTTTCCTTTTCCGCTCATTTCCTCTCTTCTGATCTCCCCGCTCCGTCCGGGCCCCTCAGGATTTGACACCTTTTACGCCCCTATTGTCCCCCCTGCCCCGTGCTACTGTGGAGAGCGCACTTCCTGTTGCTACAGGCCGAGCTACTGTGCCCTGCCTGCCCCGTGAACAGGCCCATGGGATACTGAGTCAGCTCAGCGACGCGCTTCTGGGGCTGAGCAGGGGGAGGTGATAGGCTGTGGCTGAATGTTGTGGTAGAGGTGCTGAGTCGGGTTAGAGGCTTTTCAGGCGGTTTGGGGTGTCGGTTCAGGTGTTGGGCTTGGTTTAAGTGTTAGGTTTGTGTGTGTTGGGACAGGTTTGGGTGTTGGATTTGTGTGTTAGGACAGGTTTGGGTGTTCAGTTTGTGCCTTTGGTCAGGTTTGAGTGGCAGGGTTAGTGATTATTTGGAAAGTTTCAGAATTAGCTCGGTGTTTGGGTGTTGGGTTCCTTCAGTTTGTGTTCAGTCTGCTGGGTGGGTTTCAGTGACGTCCCGATTTCTCCACTCCGCCCCTCCCTTATGCTCCTCCCCCTCCCTCTCTGGCTCCACCTCCTAGTCACCGTGCTTGCCTGTGCTGCCCCTCCAATGGTGAGGCACACCTCCCATGGTGGTCAGAACAGCAGAATCGCAAGTCCGTCTTCAGACACAGGCTAAAGGCCCAGCTCTTCAGACTGCATCGTGGCTCCCCTCCCTCCTCCCTCCAAGTCTCCTGTCTTTCTGTGCGAGGCTGTGGTGTTTTTAATGGTTTTAGGCTTCTAATCCAAGGGCTTGTTGCGTGTGCAGTCTGAATGCGTTCAGGATTTGTGTTTTGGCTCTTGCCTGACATAGTTAATGCAGATGAAGTGCTATAGCAGTGTTTATGTACACACGGCGGGTCTGGGAAAGCAGTCAGTCCGGTCTGACTCTGTTACTCCTGTAAATTAGGTCAGTGCACCTCCTAGACTGCAAGTCGCTCTGTGTAAGAGCGTGTGCTAAATGCGCTCAGTGTAGTGTGCTGGGACAGTGTTGAGTTGTCAGAGTTAAAAGGCTGCAGTGTCTTTAAATACAGTGTCAGGAGTGCACGTAGAGAAACGGTGGTCTGTGGGGGGGGGGGGGGGGGGGGGGGGGTTGTGCATGTGGCCAATCCAGTCCCTAACAAGGGCACCTGCTGTGTGGCTTGTGCAGGTTGCTAAGCAACAAGTTCCAGCGTTCACAGGTTTGGAGGCCTTCAATTTGTGCCTGAAAAGGAAACAAGAGAGGGAGAGGGAAGAGCGTAGGAGAGAGAGAGAGAGAGAGGCTGAGAGAGAGAGAGAGGAGAGAGAGAGTGAGAGAGAGAGAGAGAGAGAGAGAGAGAGAGAGAGATAGAGAGAGCAGGTCTATTTGGAGTGCTTTGGAACCAGGCTCTGCCTGCCATTCATTTCTCCCATCACCTGGGAGAAAGAGAAGGATTTTTGGCCAAGCGAGGCATAATTAAGAGGCAGGAGAGAGAGGGATGGAGGAAACAGGAAATGGGGACTAGCCACTCACGCTGGGTGTCGTGGCGCGGCTGGCCAATCAGATGTGCCTGGGGAGGGAGTGGGGGCGGGGCGTTCTGGCTGAAAGCCTTTGTGTGGTTAAATAGAGCGGTGGCGTGCAGCCAGGGGCCCAGAGAATGGGATTAGCCCCCAAACAATCAGGATTCAGGCCGAGAACAAGGAGGCAGGAGCGGCTCAGTCACAGAGCAGCCATCTGCACCAGGGCTGCTGCAGAGAGGGGGAGGGGAGGACCTGACCAGCGCTGTGCTCACACACACACACACACATACGGGCTACTCACACACACACACACACACACGGGTCACTCGCACACACAGACACACACACACACGGGTGATTGACACACACACACACACACGCACACACACACACACACACACACACCCCTGTGCTCATCGTTCCATTCCGTCCCTGCAGGGCAGCACATTGCTTCTGTGTGTGTGTGTGTGTGTGTGTGTGTGTGTGTGTGTGTGTGTGTGTGTGTGTGTGTGTGTGTGTGCGTCGTGTGTGCGTGCGTGCGTGTGCGTGCGTGCGTGTGCGTGTGTGTGTGTGCGTGTGTGCGTGTGCGTGCGTGTGTGTGTGTGTGCGTGCGTGCGTGTGTGTGTCTGTGTGTTTCTGTGTGTGTGCGTGTGTGTGTGTGTGTGTGTGTGTTACAGAGGTCCTGCTCAGTAAACACTCCCAAACAAACCCCGGGCTTCTGCTGTCATTCTGTTCCATGCAGCACAATACTGCTGAGTCACACGTTATGCTAACTTACAGTACTACACAGAAAGCATGTCTGTGTGCGTGCGCGCTTATGCTTGTGTGTGTGTGCGCGCTTATGCTTGTGTGTGTGTGCGTTTACGCGTTTACTTGTTTAATGTGTACTTTTGGGTACACGGGTGTCCATGCGTGGATGGACATGAACGGGTGTACGTGTTTAATTTACTTGATTATCAGTGGGGTTATATGGTGCAAATGAACAAGCTCATCTCTTATCGCTTCAGGACGCCTGTGAAATGTATAAAAATGTATTCATCACTCTGTATCACAGCATATGTCCTGCCCTATCGAGATTAAAAACGGCAGCCGCAAAGTGCATTTAAGGAAGTCATTCAATAACAACATCCTCATTTTGGATTTAAAGGTTATAGATAAAATGCGTTTGTGGCTTCTTTGTTTTCACTCGTTCTGACTCATTGGGTGTGTGGGGGTTTGCGTGGAGGGGTTGCTCTGTGCGTCTGTGCGTGTGTGTGTGTGTGTGTGTGTGCGCGCGCACGTGTGTGTGTGTGTGTGTCTGTCTGTGCAGACACTGTGATATGGGTGTGATTTATACCCGTGTCATTTCGGGCTGCTGTTTGAGGAACATGGGCCTGATGTGTTTTAGGAGGGATCTCCTGCCTCAGCACTCTGCTCTGTCACTAATGTGGGGGGAGGGGGAGGGGTGTGAGTGTATTTTAAGGAATAATCCTGTCTTTGTTCAGCTCACAGAGCAGCAGTAATCTCCATTCTGGGGCCATACTGTGACTCCAGCTTCCTGCAGTCGTGGGCCATGGGCTTGTTCTGTTTGCAGTGAGAAAGCATGAAGCTGAATTGCAATTGAAAACTTCTTAATGCTCAATTATGACATTTTATGTAACCTCTATGAAGTATTCTCTTTGAGACTATAGAATTATTTGTTGTTTTTGAATATTTTTATATAAACGTGATTGACATGATTGGTCTGATGCATGTTCTACCATTTTGTGTGTGTTTGCGACTGTGTGTACATGTGTGTGCCTGTGTATGACTGCGTGTATGTGTGTACCTGTGTGCATGTGCGTGAATTACTATGCCTGTGTGTGTGTGTGTGTGTGTGTGTGTGTGTGTGTGTGTGTGTGTTTTGTGAGAGCCTTTGCGTGCATGTGTGCGTGCCTGTGTGCGCGTGTGTGTGTGTGTGTGTGTGTGTGTTTGTGAGAGCGTTTGCGTGCGCATGTATGTGTGTGTGTGTGTATGTGTGAGAATGTTGTGTGCGTGCGTGTGTGTGTGTGTGTGTGTGTGTGTGTGTGTTTGTGAGAGCGTGTGTGTGTGTGTGTGTGTGTGACAGCGTGCCTGTGTGTGTGTGTGTATGTGTTTGTGAGAGCGTGTGCGTGTGTGTGTGTGTGTGTGTGTGTGCGCGCGCTGCTGAGTGTGTCGATCAGGCCGGAGTGCTCTAGCGCTTGATTAATCAGCTCTGTGCTGAGTGGTGGGCGGGGCGTGCAGGGATGATGTCATGTGTAACAGTATCCCCCCGCCTGCATGAGGAGGTGCGCCGGCGAGCCATCAATTATTCACTGCGTCTCTGTCCTGCTGTCTCCCCCGCGGGGGCGGGGCCGGGCTGGGCGGGGCCCGCCCGCGCCGCGCGCGCCGTCCGCTTCCTGCCATTGTTCAGTGCTCCCGCTTAGCACGCGTCCCAGCATGCACCGGGGCAGCCCTCGCTCAGGCCTGTTCCTGAGGGAGCCCGGGCCTGTGGAAGCGACCCAAACAGGGATGGGTTCGCCGTTTGTGTCTTAGCTGTAGACGTGCGCATTGAAATGGTCTGGCTCGTGGTCATGTGACGGAGTCCGTGATGGTGTGTGTGGGCGTGATGCCCGTGTCACGTGAGAGCGGTTTCATCTCCGCTGAGGGACGTGTGAGGTCACGGGCGGGCGGAGCGCTAACAGCTAAACACTCGCGCGCGCCGGCGCCTGCCTGTTTGTTTTGAGCGCTGGAGAGGCTCTGTGATTGAAAGCAGACGGCCCCCTGGGACGGGCCGCCCCGGCCTGGGATCCTTCTCTCCACCCCCCCCCCCCCATCTGTTTGAGTTTGGGAGAGCGGGGGAGAGGAGGGGGGTTGCTGTGGAGGGGGTCGTCGCTGTGGAGGGGGTCGTCGCTGTGGAGGGGGTCGTCGCTATGGAGGGGGTCGATGTGGAGGGGGTCGTCGCTGTGGAGGGGGTCATCGCGCTGTGGAGGGGGTCGACGCTAGGGGGGTCGTCGCTATGGAGGGGGTCGTCGCCGTGGAGGGGGTCGTGCTGTGGAGGGGTCGTCGCGTAGGGCGTGGAGGGGGGGGTCGTCGCTGTGGAGGGGGTCGTCGCTGTGGAGGGGGTCGATGTGGAGGGGGGTCACTACAGAGGGGGTCTCCGTCTCCCGTTCCTGTGGGGTGGAGCGGGCTCTGTTGGGCTCGGGATGGAAACGGATGGGGAGCGGGGAGGGGCCCTCTCCTGCGGGGAGGGGTGTGGCTGGACGTCCCGTCCTGTGGGGGCCTGCAGGCTGAAGGGTGCTGTGTGAGAGCGTCCAGGGGTGGGGTGGGGCACCTCTGAGAGATTTGATGGAGAGCCTCTGGGCCAGGCCGTGTAAGGGGCAGTGGCTGTTGGGGGCGGGACAGTGGGGTTTCCCAGGAAACGGTCCTGGTTGCAGTGTGGTCTGAGTGAGTCCTCTTTCAGAAGCATCACACACACAGGCTAGGCTGCTCTCGGACTTGTTTCTGCTTGCTTGCGTGTGCCTGCATGCTTCTGTTTCAGTAAGTGTGTGTGTGTGTGTGCGTGTGCATGCGTGTTTGTGTTTGTGTGCGTGTGTGAGTTAAAGGTGACGCTGCGTGGATATTCAGTCAGACCAGGTTCCGTTGTCATGTGAGACGGTTGGCGTGCTGGAGCTTCAGCAGTGATGCAGCAGAGACTCTCACCAGGAGTGAGCGTCAGGCTCTGGGTGCAGAGAGAGAGAGAGAGAGAGAAAATCACATTATTCTGTTAGTCCTCTGTGTTTATCTGATGTTCCTTGCCATGTTTTTGCAATACCAAGGCAAAGTTTGTCATGCCAAAAAACCACTTTTAATTTGAAAAAATGAAAACTTTGAGAGATGAAGCGAGAGAGAGAGGGAAAATTGAGAGAAAGAAAGAGAAAGACACAGTGTGGGAGAACAATAATGAAAGAGAGAGAAAATGAGAGACAGAATGAGAGAGAGAGAATGAGAGAGTGAAAATGAGCGAGGGAATGAGAGAGAGAGAGAGAGTGAAAATGAGCGAGGGAATGAGAGAGAGAGAATGAGAGAGTGAAAATGAGAGACAGAATGAAAGAGAGAGAATGAGAGAGAAAGAGAATGAGAGAGTGAAATGAGCGAGGGAATGAGAGAGTGAAATGAGCGAGGGAATGAGAGAGAGAGAGAATGAGAGTGAAATGAGCGAGGGAATGAGAGATGGACAGGGAGAGGGAGGCGGGAGGCAGCAGCAGTAATGGCTGTTCAGCGCTGTGTCAGGAGCGGAGCCGCTAACGCTGCAGTTAGTCTGAAGTGGGCTTTTTAAGCGGCCCGTTTGGAGGGGCGTGGACGCTCGCCCCCGCGCTGGGCCCGCGCTGTGGCACCGATTCTCTCGCCGATCGATGGCGCCGGGGCGAGGGGATCTGTGCCTCAGGATTACCTGTCATCTGATGGCGGGTGCTCAGGGACTGACACGGCGGTAATGGGGACGGCGAGAAAGAGAGCCAAACGGCGCTCTCTCTGTGAAAGAGCACGAATGACGGCTCTCTCTGTGAAAGAGAATCAAACGGTGCTCTCTCTGTGAAAGAGAACCAAACGGCGATCTCTCTGTGAAAGAGAACCAAACGGCGATCTCTCTGTGAAAGAGAACCAAACGGCGCTCTCTCTGTGAAAGAGAATCAAACGGCTCTCTCTCTGTGAAAGAGAACCAAACGGCGCTCTCTCTGTGAAAGAGAACCAAACGGCGCTCTCTCTGTGAAAGAGAATCAAACGGCTCTGTCTCTGTGACAGAGCCTGAATGACATGCTCTCTCTCTGTGAAAGAGAGCCAGATGGCACGCTCTCTCTCTGTGAAAGAGAACCAAACGGCTCTATCTCTCCGTGAAAGAGTGCCGAATGCTGTGCTCTCTGTGAAAGAGAATCAAACGGTGCTCTCTCTGTGAAAGAGACCCGAATGACATGCTCTCTCTGTGAAAGAGGGCCGAAGCGTGCCGCCGATGCCGCCGCCCCGGCACGGCGGTTTCTCCGGGCCCGGCTGCGGCAGCTGGGCGTCGGACGCGCGCGGCGTGTAATCCGCCATCGTTAAGGGCGCTGCGTAATCCCAGACACACTCTGGCAGGCCTCTGATACCGTCACACCGATGTAATCTCACCATTTACATCATAATCCCACAATTACGTGCTAATTACAGCGCGGTGTGCTGATCCTGGAGGGCCCTGGTCCAGCCTGGCTCTGTACAGCGCCTTCTAAAATGGCCTAACCCTTCTCTGTAAAAAAACGGCTGTTTTAAAGAAGCCTGTGTTTAATAAGCACAACATGTAATGAGATGCGTTGTAGATTTAAATAAATTGGGAAATTGCATGCTTTTGTTTGATTCTGATAGAGTGACTCAGAGAGGAAGAGATTTTGTCTCAGTTTGTTTTGCTTGAGATCTTTCGGCATTCCTTCATACAGAATCCTTCGAGGTCCTTCAGGCCCCTGGGTCTGTGCTCGTGGTCCAGCCTCCTCAACTCGAACCGCACATTTGTGCTCAGGGTCACGTCTG